>VDFB02036173.1:0-14078 GCA_007258455.2 Sequoia sempervirens
TCTATTTCTATCTCCAAATGTGTATGGATTTGTCATATTTATAGCAGCCATTTGGTTATCAACATGTTGAGTTGGTTGAGGGGGATTAATTTGTAAAAATACATTATGTTGTTTCTTGAATGGTTGATAGTTGCTTTGAGGTGTGGATTCATATTTTGAAGGGTGGTTAGAGGGAGTTTTCACTTCATGACTATTAATCAAATTTGGGTAATCACAAAGGCTAGTACATAACTATGTGAAGGAGGGAAATTTCAACATCTCAAGTTTAAAATCTAGATTTTTTTTTGGCAAATTGGAAATAAAATTTCTTTGAAGGTCAACATTAGGGATCTTAATGTTTATTTTTTATTAAAGAAATTGGTATCGTGCTATGAAATCAGTGACCTTTTCATCATCCTTTTGTTTGCATGTCATTAAATTAGCTAAGGTCATCTTAGGCCCCATATGTATTTGGAAGTGATTGTAGAAGGAATCAATAAGTTCATTGAATGAGCGTATTGAATTATTCAACAAGGAGAAAAACCATTCCAAAGTAGTATCTTTCAAGGATCTAGGGAAGAGTTTAGCCAAGATTCTATCCTCAAAAAAGAAGTCACTACATAGGGTTGTATATGAGGAAACATGGCTAACAGGATCTCCTTTCCCACCTTATTTCTCAAATCTAGGAAACTATATACCTTGTGGCATTTGTGTTCTCACTATCTCTAAGGATAAGGGGTTTCTTTGACATAATATGAAGGTTGGCCATTTTGATTTTGACTTAATGTAGCAATTTTTCATTGGAAGGATGAAACATTTTGCAAGAGTTGGTTAAGGATGGAATCATTATTTGTGTTGTGAAATGGAGGTGAATAAGGAAGAGGTGTATATGTATTCAGAGGGAAAGTGAATTGTAATTTTGTGAGGGGGGATGGATTAGGAGAATATGAGATTGGAATGCACAAAGCTAAAGGGACTCCCAATGGAAATACCTAAGGTAGTATTGGCATTGCTAGAAGGTTGTATGGTTGTTGTAATAGTTGGATTAGTGTATGTCGGAATAGAGGTTATGGTTGTGGAAGGAGGAATTGTAATTCCACCTCGACTTTGAGTATACCCCAAAGCTTGAGCACAACTAGTCATGGTAGGGACATGTTTATCAATAATGTGAGCTAAGCTATGAAAAATCTCTATTCCTTGTTCATTCCCAATCATTCTCTTCATGTTATCTATGACAAGAATGGCACTACCAACAATGTATTTAGAACTCAAAAAGTCTTTTAGTTATTCAAGTTCCTCATCCATTCTCCTAAGGTTCTTGTGAGGAACATTAGCAATCAGTGTATCATCATTAGTCACATTGGTTGTGGGTAGGGAAGTCTTGGGAAATGAAGTGTTAATGGTATGGTCCATAGTGGGTTGAATAGTGTCAACACTAAGAGTAAACAAGTTAGAAAATCCAAGATTAATGGTGAGTGATGTATCACGATATGACATTAGTCTTGAACTACATCTCATGACAGTATTAGAAATAGGATACGAAGTAGTGAAACTCATACATGTTTCAAAAAACCAACGTGCACCCAAAATGGATAATAGGTAAAATGCAATCCAATACCCTAAAATGTAAAGTGCAATACAAGTATGTAAAAATAATTTCCAGATTTTAAAAAAGATAACTTTCTGATTATGCTATGCAAAAACCTAAAAATGATGTCTTTTAGATGCAATTTTGAATTCAAACAATGCACCAAATTTGACAAATTAAGCTTAATATGAACAAATTTTAGATAACAAAAATTTTGGAAACTAAAATAGTAGACTGAATACAGAAACACATAATGCATAAATAGTGTTTTCGATGCTCAAAAATTCAAAAAAATCGCTAATCAGGGACTCATTCGCCCATGGGAAAATGGGTCTCACTTCAGGGTTTTTAAAAATCAGTTTTATAGGTTTCTGAGGTGATTTCTATGGTTTTCAGATTCTGGTTTCAGACGGGAGGTTATAGTTTCATATTTCTGGAAAATGAGGTCTAAATGTAGGTGTAAAATAATGCTAATTGACAAGGGAAAAGACCTAATTTGAGATGCAATTTTGATTCAATTTTCTGATTTAAATGACTGATTATGTAATGTTATGTAAATACTATGCAAGATGATTGATATTTTTGTATTTTATAGATTTTAAAGAATGAAAAAATGTAAACCTAAAACCCTAAATGAGATGCAAATCAATGGAATGCAATCCAAAGTTATGCAAACCCTAGATATAGGGTTGAAAATGGACTCTGAAATCAATAATTATGATATTCAAAAGTCGGGTTCACCAATTTGAAACAAAGAAAAATAGGTTAGTCAAAATGGATTAAGGGATAATGGGGGTTATGATGCACCTATTTCTCAATATTTTATTAGGAAATGAGATCCCTACAAAGAATTGACTAACAAACCTTAGGTGAATCAAGTAAATGTGAGAATCTTCATATTTCCTTATGCTTGAAAGATGGGGGTCAAGGTCAAACAACACTTTTGGGAGAAAAATTAAAGATAGAAAATCAACTCCAAAATGCAATCTAACACTTGAAACAATAATATTAAACTCAATATTAGCAAAACTAAAAAACAAATTGTAGATCTAAGAAGGGCAGAAAGGTGTTTACCAGTCACCAAAAGGCAGTTTCTAAATTAGGTTAACTATGACTCATTCACCCATGGGAAAATGGGTTTTTGTCAAGGTTTTTCTACAACTTTTGGGAGCCTTTGATGCTGATTTGTAGGTTCTGATTTGTTCGAGTTTCAGTGTCAAAAAGTCAGAAATAAGATATGTAGGTTAGATTTCATGATTTGATGACAACTTTGACAAATTTTGCAACTTTGACAACTTTTCAATCTTGCTCTTCTTAAGGTATAAGATCCTTCTTCAACTTAAATCTACAATCACACACACACAAGAGAAAAAATGTTTTTTTGGGGTGAATGGGGGTTTTCCTTGGTCAAACCCCATTTTGGTAATCAAACCTTAAATTGAAATAATACATGAAAGAGAGAATGAAGAATGAACAAAGCTATGTTACCACTTAACAAACCCTTGAATGAAACCTTGATAATGGGGATCTTAGAAAGTCTACAACTTGCATGAAATGGCTGAATTGGATGTGGATCTTGATACTCGAATTAATACTTTGAATGCTTGACTTGATCTTGAAACCTACATCACAAGGTTATCTCTAAAAACATGCATGATGCAAAAAGACTGGCATGATGATTGGATCTTGAATGCTATAATAAATCTTTGATAAATCTGATCTTGAATGCTCTTGATCATCAACTTTACTCTTGTGAAATTTATCTTGATAGTTCTCTTGAAGTTCTCCAAAAATGCTAGGTGAAACTTAGTGAAATGACCTTGTATTTATAGGTATGTATCCTTAATTTCCTAAAATTCAAATATTACAAGCTGAAATTGAAATATCATTTTGGAGATGTTAAAATACCACCAAAAACATAATTTAAATTTAGGTCCAAAGGTCTATGGAGAACCCATTCACCCATGGGTGAATGGGTGTTAGGTCCCTATTCTTGGAAGACACATTTCTCAAGATAAAGTGTTATGTATTAACATTAATTATTGTCAGGTTTCCCCTTCGGAAAATGTAATTTACTAGGTTTGTAAATGAATAAAAGGGCTTATTAAGGCCTAATTAAGCTCAATTTAATTAAGAGGTCCCAAATAAGTGTGAAAATGTAGAGGGATACATTTATCAACACTAAAATAAGTCATTATTAAATCCATTTTAATTAGGAGGGCCCAAAAAAGTGTGAAAATGTAAAGGGATACATTTTTCTACACTACAGATGTATTTTTATGGATGTATGCTTAGATTAGATGTTATCATGATCTAATTAAACACACATTGGATGTATGCCTAATTAAATACAATGATGATCTAATAGATGTTTAATGTTATAGATAGAATGTATGATGTAGAATGTATGAAGAAAATAATTAGTCAAACACAATGCACTAATACATAGAATAAAAAATAACACACATGTATACATAATTTCTAATTAAAGAAATTAAGTACATACACATGTTCACATCATAACACAAATTAAAAAGATAATATGTTAATGAAGGAATTTCATAACATAATATACTACGATCCCTGGAGAGGGATGAGCATCATGCCCATGCCACAGAGACCTTATGCATAATTTCTATGAAGATGCATTGTGTTGACTAATTATTTAAGAGGAGTACCATCCATAGAAAACAATTCATATACACCAAAACCATATAATGGGGTGATTATGTAAGGACCTAACCAATTAGGGCTGAATTTTCCTTTTTGATTAGGTGGCGTATTTACATTTCTCTAGTTCTCATAGAGAATGAGATCACCCACTTTAAAGGTACGAAAAAGAAAACCTTGATTATAATGCTTAGAAATATATTTTTGATAAGCCTAAAGATGATCGAGGGCATCTAATTCATGCTCGCTAAGAAACTCAAGTTGTTTTAGACATTCAACATGATAAGTGTCATCATTAATTAACCCTTTAAGGGAAACCCGCAAAGAAAAAATTTCCAACTCTAAAGGAATAATAGCCTCAACACCATACACAAGGTTATACAGGGTTATACTGGTAGCCATATGAACACTCATGCAATAGACCCATAAGATGTAAGTTAATTGAGTATGCTAGTCTTTACCATGTTTATTCACTATTTTTTGAAGAGTTAATTCAAGAGTTTTATTAGACACTTCCGCTTGACCACTATATCGAGGCTAGTAAGGTGTAGAAAACTGATGTTGAATATGAAACTTCTCTAAGAATTTCTTTACCTCTTTGTTCTTAAATGAAGTACCATTTTCAGAAACAAGGGTAGAAGGTAATCCAAAGCGAGCGATAATATTATTTAGAGAAATCCACATATTGATTCAACATTAGTGGATTAGAGCATAATAGCTTCAACCCATTTCATAAATTAATTAGTATTTGTGATGATGAAGGTATGTCCCTTAGAATCTAAGGAGGTGATATTTTCCCAATAATATCCAACCCCCATTTAGAAAATGGCCAAGGAGAGGTCTGATTTTGAAGATCTTGTGCGAGAGCTCAGATAAGGTTACTGTGTTGCTAGCATTGAGGACATTTCTTGACAAAGGTAAAGGAGTCTTGCTCCATTTTTTACTAATAATATCCCATATGAATCAATTTATGCACTAACTATTTACCACTAAAATGTCCACCCCTAGAATACAAATGAGCTTCTTGAAGGGAAGGGTTATTTCATCCTTCGTGAGACATCAAAGAAGAAGACCATTGCAAGATTTCTGATAAATAACATTAGACAGAAAAATCTATAGAGATTGAAGATTTCATATTTAAACACAAGTACTCTTAGTCGCATCATTAGGAAGTACTTAGTCGCATCATTAGGAAAGTTTCTAGTCTTTAGATAATCATAGATGTGAGAATATCATTCACCTGAGCCTACGTGAGAACATGCAATACTATTAGGTTTAGATTGATTTAAGACAACAAGAGAGCAAAGAATCTTAACCACAAAGTGATACTTACCTACACCATCGTTCGAGGATACAAGAGAAGCTACACTTTCCATTGCATCCATGTGGAAATTTTCTCTCCTAGGGACACTATTTATAGTAAATGAAGAGAAGCAAGATCAAGCAAGGATAAATCCAAATCCTAATACTAAGATAGCCTACTCTTCTTAGCTTGATACACTCCCATGATTTGATTTACAATAACTTTAGAATCACCCTGAATACAAATATGTTTAATATTTAATGTTATTACAACATGTAAGCTAATAATAAGGGCTTCGTACTTGGTGATATTTGATGGTTGTTTAACCAAGGTCTTGTTTAAAAAACAAATAACTTATTCAATCAAATATTAAACTATATTTTGATCTAAAGACCACTTAGTGGTTAAATAATCCCTAGAAGTGTTGGTATAGTATTTAATTGATTGATTCTAATTATAGGGACCATCGTATTATGTAACTAGTATCTGCTTGTTAAAGTGTAGTATCTAATAGTAGATTGTGATACATAATGTTTTAATCCAAGTTTAACATTGCTAACACTATATGTATTTTATTACTATTATTTTTCATTGAATAATATTTCCATTTTCTTAAGAATGTTTGGATATCAACATGTGAAGATTAGGAAATTATCACTTTACATGTGTATTATTGTCAGTACTATAATTTAGAAAAGATTTCCATCTTGTTAAGAATGTCTGATGATTAATAAATTATTGCTTTGTATCAATAGTCATTACATAGTATGGTTAGAGACATTTTGAATGCTAGTTGTCCTATACGAGACTAAACTATTTAACCTTATGGATTGATTTTCATCCATTTATTTTAATTATATATTTTTTCTTATATTTAGTATAGTACCATATATAAATCCCTAAGAGAGGCATGATGGGTGCTAAATATAGATAATCAAAGAATAGTAGGTTGATTTTCTAGCCTATAGCTAGTATGCCATTTAGTACAATATATTTAAAAGGGATAAAAATAGAATTTAAGTGTAGCACTTTATTTTATTTATTATTCTTTTTCATATCATGTATTTTAAGGACATGTGCATTAGATATTGAAACAAAGAAAAATGTAACCCTAGGTCTAATGTATAAAACTAGGATTCAAATTTTTGTGTGGGTGGTGTTTAGGGGTATTTTTCTTATGTTTCATTAAGATGGAGATCAACAAGGTGTGTATATTGACTTTCAACCATGAAGGTGAGCAAATCAGACCTGGATCTACATCTTCTAGGGTCTTTGGATTGATTAGAATTTATTGAAATTGATTAACCTAATTATACTCTATTGCCTAATATGCAAAATACAAGATTCCAACAATTAACAAACCAAAGCATAGAATTGCAAGAAGATCTGGGAAGGATAGAGGGATGTGTACCTATCTAGAAAGTTTGATGCTAGTCAATGTAGGAGGAAAGAGTCACCCAAGGGTTTCTAAGTCCTTGTAGGGGTGTCCTAATCTATTTTTGTAGTCCTCAAATGTTAGATATGAGATTCTTATTTTCACTTGCAAACTTGTCAGAGATCATTGTTAGATAATTCCATAGGTGAGTTTTCATGAGTTGATAAGATGTAGGGTTTTTAATGCAAAAATGAATAAATTATCTTCAAACTCCCTTCAATCCTCTCTAATCTCAAAATCTACATATTCACAAATAGAAGTAATGTTGTGTCATTTAGGGGCTTTCCTTAGTCAAGCATCATGTTAGTGTTTCTAATTCCACAATGGAAATGTCAATGATAAGAAAGATAAATGATAGGAAGGAATGATGAATCAAAAAAGTGTCACAACTCACCACTGGTGCTGATAAACAACAAACACTTTCGCTATCCAATCTAAACTCACACACAAACTCATAGATGACAAAATTCCACAACTTATAGTCAATTCAATTTTGGTGTAAACAAAAAGAAAAGTCCAAATTTGATTCATTCAATTTGACAATTACCTTTGTCAATTAAACTCAACTCATAATTACACAAAATAATGATGGAAATTTCATTTTATACTGCAAACATATAATTTTAGTTCAATCACACATTGCTTTCACCAAGTTAAAAATTTGAATGTTGCAAATTCAATTACATCGCAAAACTAATTACACTCCTATTCCACTGACTTACAATTTCATTTCACTCCATATAATTTAATATTATGTTCTACCTTATCTCCCTGCCTGGCAACTCTCTTAACCTGCATAATCCTCCTCTTTTTTATCTTTGTTCTTCGCTATCCATTATCTCCTAAATATTGGTGTGCATCCTTATTACTTACCTTCCATACTACCTGACATTTATTACTTAATTCACTTCTCCCTCTATGCATTGCCTCCTCTTTTTGGTTTTCTATGCACATAGACTTGTGTGGTTAAATATTCCTCTAACTGCCTTTATTAGGTTTATCACCCCTTTACATCATCAATCTAACTTTTAATCATTTAGCCTCTTCTTTCTCTAAAACCTTGACCCCATCTCATGCCAATTCACTTCTTATTTGGAAATTCCAATTTCAAACTCTTAGAACCTCTGCAGCCCTTCCACATTCACCTATGTGTGCCTCCTTCTTTGTGCATCTAATTGACTTTAATCTGAGACTTATTTTATGTGCAATCCCTTCCATTCTTTACTTATCTCTCCTCTTATTTTTTGTATCTAATTCTCTTTTGGGACAGTATGTAAATCTCTACGCCAACCCCTCTCCATAGTCTCTCTCTCTTTGAATTCCCAATCTGCCACATAAGAATCCCTTTGTCTTTTGAATTATGTGGTCTTTTCATATGCCACAACCATTACATTTTATTATATATTTATCATTGAAATTTAAACTAATTTAAATTATTTATATTTTAGTTTGAACTTATGTAAATCAATGGGAAATGTAGACATTTTGCAACTATCAACATGTAAATCCATTTCTTTGTGATATGGTGACAATGATGCTGACAATGATGAAACCTTGCAAAATTCATCTTTGACGATTATTTGAGTTCTTCAAAAAAATTCTAGGGCCAACATATTTAAATGTGACTTGATATTTTCTCATTGAATATCTTTTCCACTTACAATGTCACATCCATGTTTGCCTGCAATAGAGAACATCCACCAAAATTGAAACAAAAATGAGATAATTGAAACATCATCTTTTTGGCTGACATAGGATTGCGCATTTGCTCTGGATTCTTCTACAACAACCATCCTTCAATGGCTTGCTTGAAGGAATGAAGTCATACACATCACTTCAAGGTCTTGGATCTTTTTTGCTTGAATTGCTTGAATTTCTTGGAGACCTACAATGAGGGTTAGCCTTCACAAAAAATGATAACATAAACACATATAAACTCACATAATATTTGACATGATGTTAGTATCTTGAATTGCTGCAATAAATCTCTAAAATGATACTCTTGACTCGCTTGATAGTGCTCTTGATCATAATTTTGCTAATAGTTTTCTAGATGGCTCTTTTTGTGAGATTCCAAATGATACAATAACTAGGTATTGATAGGAATTTATTCTAATTTCTCACAAATTAAATCCCAATAGCTAATATTTGAAATTTGAATTTTGAACATGTTAAAATGTTGACACAAACATATTTAAATTTTTATTACTGTAAAATAGGGGGATTGTGACATATTTTCCAAGACTTAGGGTTTTAGGGGAAATAAATTAAATTAATGCATTTGTTCAATGCTTGCAATGTATTGGAAAATAGTAAAACTAAGTTATAGAATGCATAATTTAGGGAAATTAGGTGCTTATTTAGGATCAATAATTTAGGGGAAGAAAAAAATAGAATGAAATTTTCAAGGGTGACAATTTACGATGCTACATTTAACCCCCACTTTAGTGAGAGTATGAACTTACACTCAGACTCACACTAAAGTAGACAATATATGTCAAGAGGGGTCCAATTGTCTGAATGTTGAAGAGATAGGATGACTAAGGATCAAGGGGGAGTGCACAAGCCCCTAGGATCCACGATCCCATGGAAAACCAACATAAGAACAAATGAACACACACATGTATAAAATGCAACAAAACCACATACAAAATATCAAAATAAAATGCAAAAGGAGGTTATGGATAATCACAAGATATCAAGTTATGTAATGATAGGATCCATACCAAAGGCATTCATGAATCAAACAATAGAAAAGTCTAATATTTGGTAGGTGAATCACAAACTGGAAGGAAACACGGGCTAGTGAAGTCCGATATTCACTAGGTGATCCCCCAAGACAAATGAGAAACACACTAGGTGTAGTGAAGTCCGATATTCACTAGGTGTGTACCCATGACAAAGTAGAAAAATGGGAAACACACTAGTTCTAATGAAGCTTGATATTCACTAGATGTGTACCCATGAAAAAGTAGAAAAATGAGAAACACACTAGGTCTAGTGAAGTCTAATATTCACTAGATGTATACCCATGTCAACCATACCAAGAGTTATACTCTTTGATAACTCTAATAAGGTATTATAAAAATGATCAAGATGCTATGCCAATGCATCACTAAGTTTAATGCTTGTGAAAAAAGAAGAAAAAAATGATAATGTCAATGCACCACTAAGTCCAATGCATGTGAACAAAGTGAAGCAAGTAATGTTAATGTATGCCCCCACCTTAAATGAATTGTTAAACACCATGCTATGAGAAATTTCTTTAACATAGAAAATGACAAATTTCATGTAGCAAAAGGTCACAAGAACTTATTTGGAAATCCCTATGCCAATTATATGTTTCAAAGTTAGTATGTTTCTTTACTACATTGATATAATAGAGCTTAGAACTAAAATCATTCCCCAAATAATTGTGGAACAGTGAACACAATGGAGGGATGACACATAGAGGGAGAGAAAAAACAAAGTTTTGGGTTAACAATGAAGATACCTAAATGTCACAATGCCTTACATTGTCCCCAAAAGGAAAAAACAAGACAAAAATAAAAGAAAAACTTACAACATATAGAATAATGGATAAACATATAGAATAATGTCATAATAGGTTCATTTCCTTTGTATCCTTGCATCAATGGAGCAACAAGGGTCATCCAAATAAAAATCACAAAGGTACACCAAGAAATACAACATAGGAGATCACATCACGTGCAAGCAAACACAAAGAAAACATTAAAAAAATATAAAGGAGTACCTCACATGTGAGCCAACCTAAAGTAGGTCATCCACATCCCAATATTTCTCATTATATAGGGAAGGTAGACAACTAGCTAAAGGGACTAGAACAAGTGTCATACTAGGAGCATCTCCAGGTTTGACACATGGTCGGTCACTTTCATTAGGAGAATCATCACAGTTGCCCCCATCTAAATTCATAGTCTTTGAAAAAAAAACATTAAGTTCATTATGCACTCTCTCATCAATTTTAGCAACCTCATCTTCATCATCCAAGTTAAGCACAATAGGAGGTTTTATAACAATGTCAGTTGTATGTTCTTTTTTTACTTCTTGTTTTAGTTCCATGTCTTGTTTTGGTGAAAGTTTGAATTCTTCTCAAGTTGTTTGATTTTCATGCACTATTTTATTCTTTTCTTCCAATTTATGAGAAATAGCACAATGCCTACACCTACACTCTTTAGAATTTCAGTTTCTTCTTGCATGATTTTTTATTTGTGAGAGGGTAGGAGTGAGTTTCTCAACCATTGTCCTCTTTTCTTCCCTTAAGGGAGGAATTGAAGGAACCATTGGGGTTTGGGAAACCACTGTCTCTTTAGGTCTATACACATTTTTTACCTTTGGAGGCACAAAAAGAATCATTTGATTATCTCTTGGTCTTTTATATGATATGGGTGTAGGAACTGCGACATATTTACCTTGGTTACTTGGAAGGGTCTTTGCTTTAGGCATGGGTTCATCCATAATTGGTGGAGGAACAATCACAACCTTATAATTTTTAGGAATATTGGTAAGAGATAAATCTATTGTATGCTTTGCCTTGAATTTTTGGTATGACCTCAAAAAGAAATTATCACGAGGCTTAATAGGCTCCATAGGTTGAGGAAAAAAAAATATAATGAAAAATTTTCATGAGAAGACAAAGGATTGAACCCACTATGATGCACTGCAAATATTTCATTTTCAAATGGGAACTTTATGCATTTGTGAATAACCAACAGGATGACATTCATGGAGCATAGCCATGGGTAGGCTAACTTCACATAGAATTGGTCCAACATTGGGATGATGGAGAAGGATACATCTAATTATTTCAATCCAACATTAAGAGGAAGAGTGTTCAAACCATAGATTGTAGGTCGAGCAAAATCATCATGATCTTTCAAACATGCTTTCGACTATTCATAAGAATCTTGATAAAGTTCATACACAAACAAGAATTCCTTGATGATCACATTCTCTATACACATGAGATCAATGAGTATCCCAATTGTAGGCTTGTCATTAATATTTATGATGATATAGAGAGGACCATCGGGTGCATGTATGGATGTTTCAATATGGGTGAAAGCAATGTTGGGTAACAAAGTGGTTTGGCCCTTATGAGGTTGAACATATATGAGAGTGATCATATATTGTAGGCCATCCTCATCATCACTCTTATTATCATTCATATCATTAGTCTTATCAACATTCATCTCATCATTCTTAATATCACAAGCTTGCACAAAGTTGGATGAATGGTTTGGCATTGGATTGGTAAAAATTTGCAAGTTTTTATTAGGTGTGGCAATGGATTTGTTTCCTTGATCATTAACACCACCCAACTAGATGTGATTAGAATCAATGAGGTCTTGAACTTGATGTTTAATATGCATGCATCACTTTGTTTCTTGTCCACTTGTGTGATGATATTGAAAAAAGTAATTTGGATTGTAACTTGGAGGTAGAGGTTTAGTTGTGTCCATAGGTCTAGTCGGAGGCAATCATATTAATGGATGGTGTTAGGTAACTGGGTAAATTATCTATCTCATGATCTAAATTGGTATGGGGTTGAACTTATAATAGCAACTTGAGGTTCAATGTGGTTGGTTGTTTGAGGTGTATGCAACTTGATAAAGTTCTTGTTATGCTTCTTGAATGGTTGATAGTTCTTTTGAGGTACAGATTCAAATTTCCCAGTAGGAGTCGATGAATATGTCTCTTCGTACTAACTGAATTCTGATAATCACAAAGGGTTGTACACAAATGTATAAAGGACATATATTTCATCAACAAGATCTTATCCCTTATGTTAGGTTGCAAGTTTTCAATGAACACTCTTTGAACATCCACATCAGGGAGAGTAAGATTGATTTGTGAATAAAGAAACTGATAGCACCATATAAAGTTTGTAACCTTTTCATTTTTCTTTTGTTTGTATCACACTAGATCAATGAGGGTAATCTTAGGACCAATGTTTACTTGGAAATGTTGGAGGAATGCATCAACAAGTTCATTGAAAGAGTGGATTGAGGTATTTAGTAATGAACCAAACCATTCTAATGCCATGTCTTTCAATGACCTAGGAAAAAGCTTAGACAAGAGTTTATCTTAAAAAATGAAGTCACTACACAAGGTTGTATATGTCGATATATGATCGCTAGGGTCTCCTTTATCATTGTACTTGTCAAATCAGGGTATCTCTATGTTTTGTGGCATTGTTGTTTTCAATATTTTAACTAACAATGGGTTTATTTTGACATATTATAATGGTTGTCTGCTATGGTTTTGGTTCAATGTTGAGATTTGTTGTTAAAGTGAGGTTACATTTTGCAAGATTTGGTTAATGAAGAAATCATTGGTTGACATGTTTTGTGAATGTGGTGAATATGGAAAGATTATGTATGTGCTAGGTGGACTGCTATGTTGCAAATTTATGAGAGGGGATGAAACTTGAGGGTCCCAAAACCATAAGGATTTCCAGTGGAAAGACCTAATGTTGGAGTTGTTCCAATTCTTTGTTGTATCATTGAAGTGACAGTTAGGTTCGTATATGTAGGGATAGAGGCTATAGTTGTAGCGAGGGAGATTTGATTTCCTCCTTGACTTTGAATGTATCCCAAAGCTTGAATGAAACTAGCCATTGTAGGTACATTAGCATCAACTATATGGGCTAAGATACACAAAACCTCTAATCCTTGAGAATCACTAATCAACTTCCTCATGTTATCTATTATAGGGAATGCTATGCTACTTAGATATTTGGTACTCACATAGTCTTGAAGTCCTAGATATTTGTCCATTTGTTTCATTTTGTCTTTGGGAACATGGGAAAATGACACTTTCAACATCCATAAAAAATGGGTGATTGTAAAGTTGTCATTAGTATGATAGCATTAGGGATATAATCCAAAATGGGTTGAGTATTAACAACACTTTGTATGGAAGTGTTGGAAGGCTCAAAATCCATAGAATATGTAACAATAATGGTAGATTCCAAAAGTCTAATACTACATCTCATTGAAGAATTGGAAATAGGACATGAGGTCGTGAAGCTCATGCCAGTTTTAAGACACTATGTGTACCCAATATGAACACTAATTTAT
>VDFB02036174.1:0-38490 GCA_007258455.2 Sequoia sempervirens
TGCTCCCATGCCCAGATCTGTAACAATGTCACCCCACATGACAAACTGGAGGAACCTTTGTACACCACCTGGTGCAAATCATGATAAAGATGAGCTAACATGCAGCTCCCCCATGCATATCGCCACGGCTGTAGCAACATCTGCTCCAAAATCCTACCCCAACCCACTGATAATCCCTTTGTACAGCGATCTGGACAAAGGAGACCTCCAATGAATGCACCCAAAACTGCCGGCAAGGCTGGATATCCTCGAAAATCAGCCCACGGTACCCAGTACCCAACAATCTGTGCATCTCCGTACACTCTCCTCAAAGCATCCGTACCCCCAAGCTCCTTGTGATGGTAATACACAAGGGCACCAACAACTGGGATACCTAGGATACTATACACGTCCTCAGGAGTCACTGTCACCTCACCGGTCGGCATGTGAAAGGTGTTATGCTCTTAATGCCATCGCTCTGCAAGTGTCGTCAACAATCCTCTGTTGACCCTAATCGGCGGCATCGCCAACAAGGATCTCAAACCGCAGGTGTCAATCAACACTATGTTAGCAGGTGTCAACTCGGGAATCCTATCCCATCCTGCTGAATGTCGCTCTCTAATCTGGAGGTTTTTGAAAACCTCCTATTTTCATTACAAGGGTATTTCATCAGAATCATATCAATCATACCAATCATTCAATCTTTCAAACAACATCAATCAGACTCATATCTATCAAGTGACCTATATCAGTGATCTATCAAGTGACCTATATCAGTGAACTATATCAGACCCATATCAATGACTCATATCAATGCATCAAATCAACGACCCATATCACACAATCATATCAAATCAGTTCTACAATCAATTACTATTTGTTTTCTATCACAGAAAGCAAATTTATCAAAAGTCATATCAATTAATTACTCTCTTTTTTCTACTCTACGAAGCAAAGTTATCAGTTCAATCATTTACTCTTTGTTTTCTACTCTACAAAGCAAAGTTATCAATCAATCATCAGATTATTCTATCATTTCTATCCATATCAGCATGATGACACGACAATTTACCTATCTATTGACTAAGAAAGCAATGTACATCATCTTTTTCACATTCCTATCATCAAAACATCAATTCTGCCTATTTTACCGTATGCGCCCTTATTTTCACTGGATGCGCTCAAATAGAACCCCTATGCGCGTTTTCCTATATGCGCAACTTTACTCCACCTAAGCGCTACTATTTTTACTGGATGCACGTTTTTCCTATATGCGCGCCTATTCACCCTAAAAGCGCTCTACCCCTAAAATTTTCTATCCTACCCTATATGCACGCTAGTTTTTACGGGATGCGCCAAACTGGTTTTACCTTGGCTATTTAACATTTATGCTCTATGCGCATTTGTTTCGACTCTAAGTGCGCCTATTTTTTTTGAAAGCGCCTAAACTATTCTATATGCGCGCAAACATCATTTTCAAAATGCAAAACCGCGGAAAAACGAAATTTTTTGATTCAAACAGAAAAATTCGAAAGCACAGGAGGATAGATCGACTCACCGGTGGTCCATACGCAACTGGCCTCTGATATCTATGAGATCTCTCGAATCGGTGGCGATGATACGGAATCTCCATGTTGCGATGTCACTCTCAGAGCTACAGTATTCACCAAAGTCAAAAGTGCAAATGACTTGTCTCTTTCAACCTTTTTACCTTTTAAAGGTCAAACAAGGGTAAATTTGACTTTATTTTCAAAATGGACATTCTTTTTCATCATTTATCGCGAGCTAAATCACTCACTCTCTCTTATTCGTAATTTACCTCCCGAGGGGGCATCACCAACAAAAATATCGAAAGCATATCTGGGGCAAAAATCTTATTTTTTCTTTGAAGCAATGTGTTTTACACATCACTTCAAAGAGGGGAAAAATGTATACATCTAAAAAGGTCATGATTAAGCTTGTTAATTAATTAAATATGATTTATTTAATTAATTCCTCTAATGTCATCTACATATAAATAAATTTAATTATTTATTTATATCGTTCATTTTCTAATTTTTCTACCTTAATTAAATAAATAATTTTATTTAATTACTAACATTTCCATCTTCCGCTTGATTAAATTAAATAAATTTTTATAGTTTATTTATATTTGATTATCATTCTATTCTAAAGTTTAAATATTTTTGAATATTTGAATAATGGAATATTCTCCATCCCATAATCAATTTAAATATTAAATATTTTATTTAATATTTCCTCACCCTAATTTCATTTTTTTAAACATAATTAAATATGAGTTATTTAATTATGTGGATTTCCATTTTCATCTCCACTTCCAAATTAAATAAATATATTTTATTTAATTTCTAACTCATGCTAACTCACCCTTCCAAATTCTCGACTCATCCTTCGAAATGGAAGTTTCCCTTTGAAACTCAATGACAAAAATTGAAAGAAAAGGGAAACCTTCCATTCTTCTCTTCCACTTTCGAAAATCTCCCGCCGTCCGTTCAAATAAGCTTAATCTGGACCATCGATCGATTCAGCCAATCGAATCCATTTGAAAACTCTATAAATTCTGGCGCAAATCCAAGCCTTGGTTAATCATCCACATGTACATGCACGCACTCACTTTTGCACACCTACGCATATCTACGTTCATACAGGCAATCTGTAGTGACCCTCCTGATGACATTTCCTTTTTAGTTGTTTTGACTTACTATTAGTAGTTAGATGCTTGAGATTATGTTACTTGATGCTTTATGTCATGGTTTACATGATCGATTGTGAAACTCAGTTGATGATACACTTTATATTATGATGTGATGTTTATTTTCATGAGATGATATTATTATTATGATGATCTAAGATGCTCTATTTTATACCTGACGATATTATGATGTGATCTAAGTTAAATGCTAGGTTTACGTCAGTTCGGTGAAGGAGACGATTTAGCAGTACTCATTCGTGGGTGCCTTGCTATGTCACGATTCTTCTTCACGGTATGTCTTCATATATATATATATATATATATAAATACATGTTCATTTAATCATGCAGTGTGATGCAGCTTTCAGGTACAGGCATCGACTCTACTTGCTTGTCAGGTTAGAGCGTGCCATGGCCCAATGGAATCATTGAAGGGAGATAGACTCGTCCCCTGTCATTAACCATTGTTCTGAAAAGAACGAGTATCTGTTGTCACCTTTATGTCTTGTCATTTGTTTGTTATGCGTTCATTTTTGTCGTGTCATGTTGTATTGTTATGTTCTCATAATGTTGATTTATTTATTAATTAAAATGTTTGAATTTGGAAAAGTTATTTTAAGTTTATTGAGGAATTAAAAAGAATTATTAAGATATTATAATTGCTAAAAGTTAAAATATTTGAAAACATGACTTGAGGGAAAATATCTTAGATATTTAAAGTTTATAACTGCATGAGCAATTCTTGGGAATGCATGATGACAAATAGTTAAGTAGTGACTTGAGATAATTAATATCATTAATAAGCCTTTAGGGGTTACAATTGGATACACGGCAAAGTTTTGAATGAATTTTCACGGCAGCAAGAGAAAATGGTTTCTTCTTGGTGTTTCTGATTAAAAGATTTGCAGGGAGTGGTTTTCAAAGGAATTGTGTATTCTGAAGAATTTAGTTAAATTGTGGTATATCAGATTCAGGATCAAAACTTTGTTGGATTCAAACTTCTGAATCAGGTTTTCCTTTTTATTTTGCAATTTTCCCTGTTTAGAAGTTTCTGAAAAGATTTTCCTAAAAATTTAATGGTTGTAATTTTGTTTGCATGAGGGAAAGAATTACTTTGACAAACCTGCACAAATATCAAAAGGAGATTGCAAATAATTAGTATTGAAAATCAATACAATAAGGAAAACGTAAAATGTTAAATTATAGCTGTAGTAGAATTGATCTCACAAACAATAAACGTCTTTTTGAAAGATTGCATATAGTCTTAGTCGATGGATCTTGTAATTCTTTTACTAAAATTCGTATTCATTGTCTCAAGCCATATTTTCTTTCTCTGCATGATTTGGTTTCCAGAAGAGGTATGTATATGAATTTAATCGGACTGAGATCCTTATAGCGTCGCCGGTAGATTTATTTGTAATATTTCTGCCTGATCTTAGCTGTCGCTTCCTCTCCTATTATCATTAATCTCCAAAGAAATAATTTAGCTCCTTTTGGCAATGGTGCTCTGTTTGAGTTTTCTGCACTCAACTAGCTTTAAAGCTGCATGGTGCGTATCCTTTTGACATTTAATTCTCTCCATTCAAATTGAATTTGTTGAAATCTATGTGTGCGCCTCTTTTCCATGCAAGTCGCTATCCCAGTTCAGTATGCCTTTAGTTGAATTAGTTTTTTTTATGAACTATTAGTTAAAGAATGAGTGAAAATCATTTCCATTCCTTGTATTTGGCAATAAATTATCTCTTGATTTATAATATCTTGCCAATGCGAATTGGCGCGTGGCATTTTTATTATAGGTTGGCCCTTGTTTCCTTCAACAATCTATCATAGTTGATACCACCGGTATTTAGTAGAGTGTGAATCTTAAATAATTTGCCTGATTCCATTCGACTCACTGTGGCGTATTTGAATATGGTCGGGTGTATGGATTTAATGAATCTTCCTGTTCTTATGGCTTACATATATCATTGTTGTAGCAACTGGAAATAGAATGGAGTAGAGATTTAAAAAAAACTTTCCCTTATTCCATTGTCTACATGTCATAGCTGATACGCTTGAGCATAGTAGGTAGTTTTCGAAGATTTAAATAACCTCCATGATTCCATTTGCAACCTTTCACAGTAGTAGCACTCGAGCTTGAAAGGGCGTATAGATTTAAATAATCTCTCGGTTTCTGTTATCATCCTATTTCAGTTACAATACTTGAACATAACAGGATCCTTATAGATTTAGATATCCTCCATGTTTCTTCCAAGGGTCTCTTGCAGTTGTAGGACTTTAAACAAAATATTGTTGCAGTTTAATGAATCTTCTGATTCCAGTCACGTCCTCTCACAGATGCAACACATGAACATTCTCATTATATCTTTGCTATGAAAATTTTGTAGTTATTGCCAGCGCTATTTTCCTTTGGAAATTTTCTCTTTACCAGATATTAAGGATTGCTTTGAATTCGTCTGGAATACTATCAATTACTTTGCCTAAGATTAAAATTCATCTTCCTTAAACTTTGTTGATCATTAACACAAAAGGAATAAGTCCCCCTTGTAAATCGTGTTTTCTTCCTGAACTTTAACAGAGTCATACACACTCAGCATTCTATTAATTATCTAGCATATTCTAAGGCATTTATCTCCTTTTTCCTGTGATATCTTTGTTCTCTCTTTCTTTTCCATACAAATTTTGTTTGGCATAACTGGCATTGAAACTCCTTAGTCTCTCTTATAACTAGATCTTAAGTATTATGCCTGAAAGCTTGTGTCAGGTTGAGAAATCTGTTGTTTTAATTTTCTTTCCTGATGCTGGAGTCTAGGTAAATTGGTGAGTCGAGTTATCCCCAAACACTATTTTTGCATGCTGTGATTTACTCACTTATGAAGTTGCTTGCATGTTTAATTGTTAGTTAACTTTTGCATGGAGCGAACACATAGCTGTAGTTATTAATAGCAAAAGGATGAATGCATAAAGTGTCTCTAGAATAACGGAGGTTAATGGAAGACTATAAGTAAATTAGAGTCTATACTGAGTCGACAATTAAGCTGAGTTTTCCGTATTATCCTTTTGTTATCATCTGCATGTATAGGATGATCGGTTTCATTTGTTGATGTCACTGTCAACTTTATTAAATTATTGTGTTGAATACATTCGCTTACCATGTGTCACTGTTTTCTAAATCGACTGTTAGAAAGCCCTTTTCTGATGTCTTAGCATAGTAAAGTGTAACAAGAATTTCGGGATTCCTTCTTCCATTTTGAATATTTTTTTGAATATAAGTGTTACATATTAAATGGAGTTATGAACGTGGATAGATTAGTTGTTTATGATATATATAAGGTGATGTTATTTTGTGTTATAGATTTCTTTTAGATTTTATGAATTTGTGGTAACGAAGGTATAGGTAATAAGTATTTGATGTCTTGTCCCTCCCTTAAATTGTGAAATGACTTTGTGATTTTAAATACAAATGTTTTATTAAAATTAGAATCTTGATTTAGCGTATATTATTAGAATGAAATTCTTGTATATATATAATGACAAAAGAGTTTGTAAATGATTAAGTTAATCTTTTGTAAGAATGTGTATTTGTCTATTAGTTCAATGCACTACATGTTTTGACATAGTCATGTATAATTTTGAATCTAGAGTTAAAATTTGTGAATTATGTTTTAACGGATTTCCTATTTTTGATTATTCTTATCTCATGAATTAGGATATGGATTAGTGCGTCATTTCCCAGAGGATAGGAATTGTCGTTTATTGAGATGAAACATGATATGTTATTATGGAGGTTCTTTGTTTTGGATTTTAAAGTTGAAATGTGAACCACACATATTATACCTTATGTAATAATATTTCTGGATAACTCGAAGTCCATGTTATGGAAGTACGAGTTTGTGAAAGTTTTGGCCATGCATGTTATGTGGTTCATCTTGACGTATTTAATGTTATTGATTAGTTCTGATGACTTTGAGTCTTTGTGTAAAGAAGTTTTCTTTCTCATGCATGTTGCCTATTTGTTTAGTTATTTTGAGAAGTTGTACCATAGGAGGAGTGGCTTTCGTTAGGGGCCAGACCCGAAAGTGGTTGCAGGGGTAACCTATCGGAAGTTGGTAAGTAAGAGAAAATATTAATTAATGTACTAGGGGTTGGGCAGTCGTCATATTTAATACAGATAATTATTTGCCTCGCCTGGGACTTTAATGCTTGTTTAGGTTAAAGTAGGTTGAGAAGGCCTAGAATGGCGACTCGAACACTTCGTCTTCTTGAGAAGTGATTTCGAAGCCACATAAGTTTGTATAGGGGCCAGAAGTCGTTAGAGGTTGCCAAGGTAACTCTGGTAGAGGGCTGGTAACCTAGGAAGGCTATCCAGGGTAACCTATTACGTTTATGTGATGACACTCTTGTCCTTGTACACTTGTTAGTGCTCTTGTGTTGAGATACTTGTGTTTGTGAGTCACCTCTAGGAGTATTTATGTTGCCTTGTCATTGTGATGTCATATATGTCGACCATGTACTGTGTGTTATTCATCTTATAGTCAGTTTGACTTGAGGACCTGTTCTATCTCCTAGCACGGGGGGTGGGCTTTCGAGTTCCACATGGTTGGGAGGAACGTGCCACATCTTCCATTGGGTCCCCTACATGTGATATTGTTCGTGACATGTTTTTCCTAATAGGATCTTGGAATTGCACACCATTCACGGAGTCGTTCGTTGTTCGTCAGGCGGGTTCGTGGACGTGGTCATCATTCATTCTTGATCTTATTACTCATTGTTCTCACTCATGTTCTACATGAGGTCTCTATGTAAAGATACTTGTTTGTTTTTGGAATTTTTCACAATATCACTTAATGTAATGTAACACTTGTTGTAGTGTGTGCCAGAGCATAACTATTCACCTGGATTTATCTATATTTAGTTCTTCTTGTGTTATAATGTTTTATTACCTTAGTCGCGTTGTTGTGGAATCCTAGAACGTTTATGATATAGTTGTCTATCTCATGTTGTTATTATTATTATTATTATTTTAAATATTATATTGTTTTGAGTTAATAACAAAACGTATCTTGGGTTTCATGATGGGCGTTACACAATCAACTTATGCATTCATATCAGTTTCAATATCATAGCAATCTTCTCATCTTAGCATAGCTTTGCATTTAGCATAGTTTGCATTTTAAATCTCGTTCTTTAGCTATCATTTTGTTGAGCATCGGTCTGCTGATCTGAGAGCTATCTGGAAACCAACAAAACGCTGAAGTTAGAGGAAGATAAGACGGTTTCGGGAAGCTGCGATAACAGTTTGCTTATTCTGTTTCTTTTTCAGTTTTTCTGATTTAATGTCTTATTAATATGTGTTTTATTTTTATTTAAATTGATACAATTTTCACTCACACATATTTAATCACACTTTCACATTGAATTTTGTGTCCCAAGCCCTATTTGACATTTACATCATCACTAATATTCCCCTATTAACCCATATTGTGCATCCTGAGGCTTGAATTGATCAAATACCCGACAAGGTTGCATTTTAGACCTTATTTCCTTATCTCTTGGCATCTGAGCTATCACATTGGCCCTTGTGGGACCCATTCGCCATGCATGGCGAATCAGTCCCATCCAGGTGGGACCCATTCACCATGTGTGGAAAATGAGTCCCATTTGGCTCAATTTTTGACCTTTGAGCAGGAAAAAAGTGAAATTTGAGTTTCATATTCCTTCATGTCGGCTTGTGATGAGGTATTAACGCGTTACTAGGGCACAAATGTGTATAAATAAGTTTTTTCTCCTCATTTTACATCTCTCATTCATCCATTCATCCATTAACTCAATTCACATCCATTCTTCATTATACATCCACCAATCTTTCATCTCAAGTCAAGCAACTTAGGGTTTTATCATTGCAAGATACCAAGAGAGCTTCTAAAGACATTCAAGGGCTGAATCTTCCTCCATTGTTGTAGAAATCCAAGATCAACATCATGGCAAGGTAATCCATTCCACTATTGCATGTCTCAATACTTTCTTTCATCATTTTGGTTTAATTACCTAAACGGGGTTTGACCAAGGCAAACCCCCATACCCTAACAATCAACATTTCTTCTCCTCTTCCTGTGTGTTTACAGATTTAGGTCCTTTGGAAGCTTGGAAATCATTGTAGATCAAGTTGAAATTTTTTTAAAGTCCTCTCTTCATTCAACAAGTCAAATAATCAACAAAATCTCATTTTCAGGCCTGTAAATCAGAGTTTCAAAAGCGAACACCTGTAGAACATCAAAGTGCAAATCAGAAACTCCAAAATCCACTTTTGAAAATCCAAAAATTCAAAAGTGGACTCATTCACCATGGGTGGCGAATGAGTCCCATTTCCAGGTTAGTTTTATGTTTTATGCATTTTCTAATACCCTTTTGACAGAAATAGATTATGGCTCAGTTTACCAGAACTCAGACTAATTCACCCAGAATGGTGAATGAGTCCCTCCAAGCCTAAAAAACATCATCAACAGCATTTCAAAAGCAATTTCCAGTCTCCTTAGAGGTTCCAGGTGCACACTTTTAGTCTGATTCATTTATGTTGCATTTTTCCATTCATTTGTAGGTGATTTTGCATTACACAATGTGTTTTCCAACATAGCATAATTCTTAGATTTTGCATTCATAATCAATCAATTAGTTAATATAACTGCATTTAGATCATTTCATTTAGTCTAAATAACATTACACAACATTATTTGAATGAACCCTTACCATTTTTGGGCCCTATCTCTCTCCTTTTAGGTGAAAAATCCTACAAGAGCTAGAGAAGTGCATAGGAACCCAAAAATATATGGTTCACTCCTATTTGGGGACATCTATTGCACTTATGTGACATAAGTGGTCCTTGTGGTCACATTGAGTCCTCTTATCCTTCTTTCACTAGGGTAGTCATTTCATTTTCTCTCTTTTGGAGAGGAGTTTTTACCCATGTGGTTTTCTCCTTTTCTCTAGTTATGAGAGATTCATTTATTTTTACATGGGTACCTCATCAATTCTTGTAGTTGGGACCCATCCATTCATCCATCATCACATTCTTCATCAAGGTCCTTATCTTCTCCAATTTCATCTTAAGGGGGTGTTGGAGTAATTAGGACATCAATTAACTAATCAATCATTAATTAATTACTAGATCCCTTATTACTTTAATTAATTAATCTAAACTAAGGATTTTCTTATTATTAGATTGGGTTATTTATAGGTTAAGTTGTCTCATTGTATGAGATGATGACACTTGTCTCAATCTAATCAAATAATCATTTAAAGTTCTCTTTTTTTTCCTTTTATAATGTTTTTCATTTGTTGTAATCATTAATTTATATTCATTATTCAATTCAAAAAGAATATTATATGCTTGTATGGATCAATTATTTCTTTCTTGGTTTTATAGAAAATTATTTTATTTGGTCTCTCATTTGTGATGGGCATTTTGGTTGTAGGTGATTTATAGGAGCTATGGGGTTCACTATTAACTCCAACAACTTTTAGTTTATAGAATAAACAAGACACTTTCTTATCATATGCTCTCACCTTTACCAATAGGGATATTGATGATTAGAAAATAGGAAGTTTCTAAAAAATAAAACTTACATAATCAATAGTGCCTCTAATTCATGTTTATAGGTCATGTCATGATATTTTAATCGAAACACTTATCACTTGATAAAACTTAAACAATCATGTATGTGACATAATTTATTTTAGATCTCAAAGGAGATATAATAAAAAGTAAAAATGTTAAGATTGAGTGAATGGTGAAATATTTGTCAAGACCTTTAAAATATATTTTAGGTGAACATGTAACAATTATTCAAGAAAAAATTAATGTCAAACACCCTCTTCTAGGTGTTTGTATATACATTTTTTAGTTATATTTCTATATTTGTTCATGTGAATGGGTAGTAGTTGGAGAAGAGCTATCTACGAACATTAGACTTTAGAAAGGGTTACATATTAACTTGTATAGTGGCATAAACATAGATTCAAACAAAACTATACATTTTGAGCACTTCATTCTCTTATATCTTGATCCTATGAATATAAGGTATGTAGGGAGAATGATTTTTCCAATACTCAAATAAAAATAATGTTATTTTTTATTTTTTCTTAAAGTTAATAGCTAAATTTAATTGTTTATAAAAATAAAACATTATAGTCATTGATATTTAGAAAATTTCCCAAGGTTGATTTACCTTATACTTTGTCAGTAGCCTAAAATCATGAGGAAGGACCCTACAAGGTATATTAATTAGATTTATAGAAAAAAATAGTGTAGTAATATGGGCATATTGTCTCTTGTAATTATTATACTTTAATATGATATAATATATAGGCATTATGCCTTTTACCTAAAAAAAATATGGGCATATTGTATTTTTTCTCTATGTGACTAAGGACCTAGTTGGTCTTGATAAGTCAAAGTCTCTAGCCAAAGCTTAGTTATTATTATTAGAATCCTTATAAGGCCATATCTATGACTAAGTTTTCTATCCTATATTTGGTAGAAGATTGGCTCAAAATTACAATTATTTACTTATCATTGCATATAAATGAGGAGTCCAATAGATAGAAAATTTAGTATTGACCAGTCAATGTTTTGTCCCATAATAGGAAAGATAGCCCAAATTTTCTATTGTTAATTTTATAGTATCCAATTAAGATCATTGAATATTAAATAATATATTTAAAATAATTAATAGAACAATTCATTATTCATTATTGTGAATATTCTTATGAATTTTTTTTGTTTAACCAATTGGATTGTTTCTTATGTCTATCCCATTTGGACATATGCTTGTCCAATTCATATGAATGTGTATCTTGTATGGATGAAAGATAAATTTAAACTAAGTGAAAAAGAAGAAAGAAAAATTTGTAAAAAACTAGGGTAAAACTCGATGGTTCTTAAAAGTGGTATTAGAGTACTTAGTTCAAACACTAGTCTCGAGAGCCTATTACATTCTATGCATTAAAAAAATGGGTTATTTTGAATCTTTTTGAAAGAATTGTCAAGGAGAATTAATTGCACCCATGAGTATTTAAATCTAATGGCATTTATGTGGTAATAAGACATGCTGATTTTTTTCCAAAAAAATTGAAATAACACCGAAGGAGTTTTTAAAATATGATAGTTTTATAAGGAGTATCCTATACTAGCTAATTGAGAGTATGAGCATTAGGTTTAGAAACTATTCTTGTGAAATTTATATTTTCATTGTAATAAAGTAGGGTAGAAAGAAAATTGAGCATTGAAAGTATATATTTTATTTTTCCCTTTGAAGGAAAGAGTTAAATATAATTTTATCTTAAATCCTTTAAATTAATTCAAGAGGATTTTTAAAAAAAATTTAAGATAGTGCATTATTACCAATATATGAGTCAATTTCATTTTGATTTATTTTGGAAGATTGAATATTTTTGATCTAATTTACAAAAATATTTATCTAAAATGTCTTAGTTATCTTGAAAGTGGTAAAATTAGAAGGAATGTATTTAGAATGATGACCACTATGAATATTTTATTAAATGATGGAAAAATAGTTGACCAACACTTTTATCAAGAAAATTCAAATTTCAATGGAAAAGATAAATTGTTGGAAATTAATGAAAAGACAAAAGTATGCTCATATTGGATGATAATAACCCTATAGGTACTAAATATGTGGTGTCAAGGTTATGTATCATTTATAGAATAAATTATATTACAATAAACCTCTTGGAAAGAATTTAAGAAATTATTAATAAGGATGTATGGTAGTTAAAGAAATATTTGAACTTGAAGGAGAAATAGATTATAGTGAAGATTATAAATTGTAAAGTTTGAAAAAAATTTATTAAATATAGTGATTTATAGCATAATTGATGTTTTTTTTTTTTTTGGAATTTAAGAATGGAAGACATGTATGTTTTCTTGGTTGGTTATAGAGGATCCTAAGAATTTGAATTACCTTATAATGGATTTATCAAATTTTATGGTATGATATTCTATCTCAATCCTTCTTTTGATGAATTATTATTTATGTTTATTAATTTATTTAATCATGATTAGTATTTAAAAGGAGAATAAGAAGAATGTGTTAAGTCATCTTTACTTGCAAAATAATTTTATCCTAGTATAATCCTTATTCATAAAAGTTTTTTAGTATTCAACATGAATGCATTTGCATTGTAAATATTTTAAGATTTGATTGGATTCTAAAAGAAAAATAAAATAAAATGATTTATATTGCTTTAGCATGTCTTCTAACTCACTATTGATTTTTGGAAAATTTTGGTGTAGTGTAGCATTTTCATTCCTTATTTGCAACTACAATTAGTGATGCAATGCATTTAAAGTCTATCTTTTGGAAATTGATATTTTTTAATCATTGTCAAATTTTTAAAATTTCTATGAAAGACAACATACTATATTTATGAATAATCTAGCAATAATTTTGTTTCTATTTTGTGACCTTTGATTTATTGTTTGAATTAAGCTTATTTTGTACCATATTGTATGAATTTAAATTTATTCTACTTTGGTGTTTATTTTGTTATTGAGGATAATTTACTTGAATTATTCTATTACACACCATGTATATTCTAACGTTCCTCTTTATCATGTCTATGAATGCCCTCAAATAGGTTGTTTAAGGGAGTATATTTTGGATAACATTCTCATTCTTGATATTTTTAGAAATGTGTTCAATGTAATTCTTTATTTTAGTTAAATGTATATGAATATTAAGTGAAATATTTGTAAAATAGTGAAACATGTTAGTTTTGAATGTTAGAACATAATGTTATTAGGGTTCATACCATTAATATCTATATATTATTTTAATATAATATTATCAAACCTTATATTTATGAATTATTTTCCAATTCTATTGAGATTTTATCTATAGAAATAATATAAATATTGTAGGAAAGAGAATATTAATTTATAAACTATTATATTTTAGCTAATTTGTTAAAAAATCTCAAAGGAATGCATCTATTGTGATGGGTATTACTTTAGATACTCATGTTTTCTTAAGTACCCAATTTTGGATGGGTCAAAATAAATTTCCAATGATGATTTGACAATCCAACACATATCATAAGTCTACAATGTATGCTCATGTATTCTCACATATTTTTTTCCTTGATAGAAATCCCCCTAGTACTCTTGTAACCTTCATTAATTATTCTTCCCCTCTATTTTTTTCTTCCTATCCCTCCAACTTTCTCAACATTTGAGAGACCAAATTCTCACCTTGCTCGTTGCAAGGGCACTCAAGAGACCTTAGGTTCATCCAAGTGACCCTTATTAAGTTTGTAGGTCTCTCAGAAAACTAGCAATGGTAAGAGGATTGACCCATACCCTAACACAAGTAACCTTGTCACCTTTTTGGCATGGCCATAATTCATTCATATTTTTTTATTTCTTCTATTTTCCCCCTAAAGATTAGCTTTCTATGAGGGAGAAGGTATTTTTTATTTCTTTCTTTCTCTCTTTTTTTAAAGATGAGATTTATTTCCTTAATTGAATTGATCTTCCCTTTCCTCCTTTACTATAAACCCTATTCTCTCTCATTTTCAAGGGAGATAATTAAAGAAGATAATTTTTCTTGTGCTATTTTTGAGCAAGTTTAAAGAAGGTTTTTTGCCCATATGATAGAAATATTAATAGGTTTCCTCTTACAATTCATCATGAAAACATCTACATCCCTTCCATTAGCATTGAATCACCTTGGGAGATTGCAATCATCTATTTATAGACTCAATGTCGAATAACTAATTGTATCTTTTTCATGCTTGAACATCATAGGAAACTAATTATCTTCTTCCCTAATTTCAATATTCCCTTTCCATCAAGTGGATTACCCCAAGGTTAGAAGAGGAGAAGATACCTCAAGTAAAAAAAGTATACCATCTAAGGACATCAATCATGATAATTACAAGGAAGCTAATTCATCTTATAGGTTATTTTGTTTTAAAATGATTTTATTTTCTTAGTAATTATATTAGTTATCTTGTGTAAGGATTGTAACACTCTATTATTTCTTCTTAGTTTATTTTATATGTATTATGTAGTTTTATATCTATATGTGTTTCTCATTTTAGCACAATTAAAGATTCATTTACTTTTAAGTGTAATAAAAAACATAGTGCAACTTGCATGCAAAGTTCATATAATTAATTACATTTCATCTTGGAAAAAAAGAGAGAATTAGATTAGCTTATTTTCTTGAATGCATTGATTTTATTCCTAATAGAAAATAACTATAAATAAAAATAAAAAGAGAAATAAATTCATTGATCCTATGACAAGGTTATCAACAGCATAATTTATTTTATTTTTTTTAAAGGTAAACATTCAACAAGAAGTCAAAAAATTATCAAACAAAGAAAAATAAAACATCCAACTAAAATAAAGAAAGTACTAAATAAACAAAAAGAAAACTCACCAAGAATCACCATTGTTTAACTCTCCTATCCATTTTCATGCCAAATGTGTCAAGTATTAAAGAAAAATAGATTGAGTTGATTTTAGATGATATTAAAAAAAAATTCCCCTTATAGGACACATTTGAGAAGAGAATAAATAAATTGAAAATACGGGAATATTCTTTCATAATGGAAAATACCTTTTGGAAAGATCTCTTTGAAATTATTGATGTATATCTTGAAGTAATAACACTCCAATAATCCATAAAACAACATGCAAACATACCAAGAATTCAACACTTGGCCATAAAAAATAATCTAACAGTATAGCATTCATATCTCCTTCCTTAGGAACTTAATGATAATAGTGGTACAATCCATATTGACGATAATGATGTCACTTGATAGATTCCTCATGTTTAAGAAGAGGGTAGATAATCCAATTATCCATTAGTTAATTAAGGTTTTTTTTTTATGGTAGTAGGAGTAGATTAAGTATTGTCAATTAATAAAGGGTGTAATGAAATGTGATATTGCTAGGTAGATTTAAAATATCACAATAATCCAATTATACTTTATGGGATGAAGGAATAAGGTGAAGAAACTCCATTTCTTAGGATTCCATTCTCTTCGTCTTGTATAAACTTTTACCTTGTGTGGAATCAATTAATGGAATGAAATTTTTATTTATTTTGTTATGTGTTTGAGAAAATCATGTATGTTGTGCTTATGTTTGCAACACTATATTTGTTGTTTAGTATGAAAGGTAAAGCTTCAAGGTACCACATGGTTGGGTGGTGTTGATAACCACTAGGATTGGTGATTGGATTATAGTAGCATATCTTAAATATTATGCAAGTATCTCAGCTTTTCTCATTAATTATATCTTGAATTATTGTAACTTGTTCTATTTATTAAAGTTGTAATATATGATTACTGATGAAATTTTTATATGATATGAAAAGTGGTAATTATATATGTATCTTATATTTGTATTGGAATATAATTCATATATGTTTTAGATATGATCTATCCTTTGTAATTATATAAGGTCTGTGATTTATGTTGAAATTAAATCTTATTTTGAAATGAAATATCATGATTTTATGTATATCTTGATGATTTTATGTATATCTTGATGTGTTCTTGTAAAGTAAAAGTGATGCATTGATTATGTTATTTTTTATTTTAGATGGAGTGAATGTATGGAAATCAAATAATATTTTTTTATCCCCAATTCTTGAATTTGGAAGTTGCACATGATGGTAGTGTGATGGTAAATTATTGGGTAAATCATTATTGGTGTATTGTGATTTTTAAGAATGTCATAATATTACTTAAGATATTTTAAGTTGATTATCTCAAACCATACTTTAGTAGATCATAAATAAAAAATTTAAGCCACGTCTTTCATAGGTTGCTTTAGAATTTCCTAGGACTTCACTCATTTTGAGGATTTGTGTTCATTCATATCTTCTTTGTGAGGATTTATGAGTGTTTTGAATCTATCCTTGGATGTTTATTTAAGGGATTTATTGTGTTTTGTATGATATTTAGTATGGTTCTTATCTCATGTTATGCATGCTTATCATTAGCGATAATGATGTGAATTGAGCATCTATTGTTAATTGTGAGGATTTCTATCTCCTTTATTTCATGTTGTGTTAACATCATTCCATAATTTTTATATAAGTATTTACATGTGTTTTTAATATTTTTTCACGGTGACCTTATGTCATAATGCACTTTGTGGTGTCATTATTTTATTAGACATAATTCTATTCAATTTTAAAAACATCATGTATTTAAGTGTGAGGTTGTGGAATACATTTGTTGCCATTGTAACATGGAAAAAATAATCTTTATTTTGTCTAATAATGTCTTACTAGAAAATTTGGGCTATTACAAGAGTTCATTTTCTTATTTATCTAATATTTTTTCTTATAGATAGAGATATCTAAAATCACCTATTAATAAATATACGAAATAAAATGTATTGTCTCAGTCTCACTTCTTAAATGTGTCATATCTAGTGATATTTCACTATATCAATGAGAAGTGTTTCTTTCTACAAGCTAACTTATTCAAACTATGGAGAATGTCATTTTTCTAATGATTAATCAAATCCTACTCATGCATTGATGAAGTTGATTCAATTGACAATCAAGGTCTCTAAGACCATTTTTCTACCTCACTACACCTTCCATACTTTACCAAGGAACTACTTCAATGTACTCATGACACCCAAATGGGTGTCAAATTTTGAATTCATTATAATTTTATATTAAAAATTCTATCTTTATAAATTTTGTGTGTAATATTTTAATTAAATAAAAGTATGGTCATGTTGTGAATTTTATACTTTATTTCTTTTACACATTTGTAAAGGTACAAATAGGAAGTCAAAAAGTTATTAAAAAAAAATATTTTCATCTTGTTTATTGTAAAAATAAGGAATTTGTAAAAGAGTTTTTGTAGTTTTTTATAATATTATATAAAAAATAGAACCAAGGCTTTGTATTCAATTTTTGAAGAAATAATAATAAATATCTATAAGAACTTGTGCCTTCTTCATTCTTTGTGATTTCATGTTATTATTAGGTCTTGTATGGAATCCTCTCTTCATCCTTTCCTTGTATGATTATGTGGTGCAAAGTAGTAAATCATTATTTACTTGTTTAAGGCTTAATTAGATTAAAGTACAATTTTCTATTTTATTATATGTATGCTCATTCTTTTTTCTTTATTGTTCTTTTTCATTTATGTTTCCTTTCCATAATTTTTGGTTGAAAGTTCTGAAAACCTAAAATATCATACAAGGGAGCTACCCCTCTCAAACATATAGGAAAATAAATCATCACACAATAAGTTATTATCACTAGCCATTGGGAAAGTTAGATAAATATCATAACAATTGATTCAATTACTAATATAATTTTAGAAACTCCATGAGTGATTGAAGTGTTAGGATTTTTTTTATTTTCAAACATAGCAAGGAACCTCCCTTGGAATCGAAGTTGGTAACTCTACTACAAGAACATACCTAGTGCATTTATTTTTTTAAATCATATTATGGCATTGGTTATACTTATCCCATGAGGAAGCTAATTCAAGCCTCTAGTATTACCTCAATATAGTGAACTTCCTTCAATATTGAGGAAGGATTACTTAAAATACTATAGATAAAACTCACAATAAATTGATGATCATATTTAGGCTTTCACCATAGCATGCAGAATTTTAGTTATTGGTGTAGAAGATGTTCTAAGGAATTTTTATTGAAATCCTCATTTGGCCTATTATGAATTGGTTTTGATATATAGAGGATGGATGTATTTCAGGTTGGGATAACTTGAAGAATAAATTCATAGAGAGGTTTAATAAAACTATAGATGTGCGAATATAATTTAATACATAGATAAAAATAAATTTACAAGATGGGGGGATTTATAACATGTTTCAATAAATTATTGAGGTTAATTCCTCATATTTATTAAAAATTACATTTTCATTATTTCGTACATCCTAAAAGTATATTTGTTTTGAAGTGGAATAGGTTATGCAACTTGGAAGTTGTGTAAAGAGAAGTCATCAAAATTTAATATAATATGATTTTTTAGTAAGATATTGGTGAATGGAGTTGCAAAATATACTTTAAATGTCTTAAGTATTGAAGAAATAATAATAAAAAATTGTAAAGAGATTTTAAAAATATTTAAAGGATTCCCAACATTTAGAACAAAGATTCAAAAATTAATTATTGCTTAAATATGCTAGAACCTTCATAAGGAAAGAGAGAAGGTTCTACCCAACACTTATGTCTATTTAAGTTCCACAATGTTTGGAGAAAAATATGTTTCAAAGAGACAAGTAGTTGAACAAAAAATAATAAATGAGGCTAAAATATATTATATACATTATGAAGACAATAATGAAGAATGTGAAGAATTCCCTCGTGAAGAAATAATAGAGGTTGTAGATGACTCTTGATTGATGAAAAGCTAAAAATATTACCTTCCATTTTCCTCCTAATTGAAACACTATGATGTATGCAAATGAATAAATGACAGTCTTATGGATGGAATATGTGTTAATAATACAAGTGGTGGTAAGTGTTTAACTAAATCCTAATCTCAACCATGAATTGGTAAACCTAACTAAAGAAATGTAAAAGAATTTAGAAGATTTGGAAGCTTTAAAAAGATATTGAGTAAATATAGATCAACAAAAAGTTCTTTAATAATGATATTTTTTTATTCTTAATCCTTGGATGATGAGTTCTTTGAAATAACCATAGAAAATAAAGGAAAAGTGTTCTATCACAAAGAAGATGATCATCTCACTTTAGTGTTGTAATTGAAATTTATTCTTTTTAAATATTCTTGAATTTCATGGTAATTAAATTAGAATTATTTTTTCTTGAAATTATTGGTCCTTGTGTTGTGATGTTCTTCTCACCATGTCGATGAAGAGTGACCTTTCGTTGAGTGTATATAAGGAGGAAACTATAAGATAATTTTGAGGATGGAAGTAAATGTGGGCTATTATGAAATGAAAATTTTGTATGTATCTTCCTAGTGATACATCCTTTTGGTGATGACCCCTTAGAAGATAACCCCCTTATACCAACAAGAGGTAGGCCATTCATGTAAATATATGGAGGGTGGCCCCAATAATGTGGTCATAAGACCATAATTTCACATTATTATTGGTTACTTAACACTATTTTTAGGACTACATCAATTTATGATGTGGTTATCACATCCCCATGGATCTATTTGTGAACCATATGTTTTTGATCCCTATGATGTGGATAAATGAAATTATGTGTTATCATGAAAATTATACATTCAATGCAGTTATATATGAATTCTTGACCTTGTATAATTTGTTTTGATAGTATTTACATAAGTCGTTGATCTTGTATAAACATGTTTTAAAATAGGTGAGTTATTATGTAAATATGGAAATAATTAATGATTATATACAATTTGACTATGTGTTAAATTTCAACCATTAGAATATTCTATTGTGAACATAATCATTGTGTTGTAACTCTCATATACCATATCTTATACTCTATTGAGCAATTATATTGCATGAGTTTTCTTGTGATGGATTGACATTTATGGTTGTTTGCTACATAGACATTTTCCTATTTGGTGTGAAGATATGTGTGGTGCTTCTTATCCTAATCTTGTTGAATTCCAAGAGTAAGTCAATCCCTTGGGGAAGAGATTGTAGTGCCTATATGTGTATCAAATGCTTACCTTGTCCTAAGTATTCTATGATCTAAGTTAAAGGTTTGAATGAGATGATTTTTATATATTGTAATTAGAGGATGGGTATATACCCTATTATATTAAATTTAATTCTATTGATATATGTTGCTTTGTATATGATCTCTATTATCAATTTTGATGTCTTTCTTGAGGGTGTAGGATATACGTGTAGGTGTGAATTGGTATATTCTTGGTCTCAATTGGATTTTGACCTCATAATTTTTATTAGTGTTAGTGAATGAATTGGCCAATTGAAACTAATTGACAAATATGACTCTAATTCACCCTTAAAGAACTAGAGCCAATCGCTAACAGCTCTGGAAATATCACAATTACATTTGCGAATTTCCTCTGAATTCAAGAGGTACAGCTCCCTTGTGTGATTTGATTAACTATAAGATATCTTTTAACCAAAAAGTGATAAGGTGGTAGATGCTAGTTCATAAATATGACACTAACGCGAATAGGAGAACAAAATCCACAAACTATCAACACAAAGATTGAAAAGACTTATGATTGTTGCACCATGAAAAATGAGATTATGCTACAATAAATGGATGCCATAAAGTATATCTCGCAAAGAAAATATGCCTCTATTACACACATGAAACAAAGATCAATACGTTAAACATCACATTAAATTCATAATTCAAATATTACAAATCATCACAACATAAATCAATATCCATTTCCTTCTTGAAATACATCAAAGTGTATCTTCATAGATCGGACCATGTATCCTTCTCCTTCATCCTATATATAGCGAGCCAATTCCCACCAAAATGGTTACCAAACCATTACTAAATTTGGCGATACTTCTTGCTCCTACCATCTTCTTGAAAATGGCTAGAAGAATATATGATTAGCTGGAATGATTAGTCTGACAAATGAAATGACATCAAGTAAGAAAATTGATCTTGTTTTCAACAACGGCTGTTGAATGACCTATCTCAAAACTATACAATTAATGAAGCTTTAAGGAAACACCATATGGTTGCATGTGTATGTTGTCTAACTAGCAATACAATTTAAAACTAGTTCAAATCAACCATTAATTCAAACTAAGTTGTCATCCCATCAAATCTAAGAAAGATTGTGCAAATTTCCAACTGTCCATCTATAAATTCAACTAGCATCACCACACTTCACCATTCAGAAGCATCCAACATGGCGAGTGCTTAGAGTGACAATGGGGTAAAAGCACAAACCTGTGTCACACTTTATAAAGGAATCAGCCAACAGCAAAAAAAATTCTGAACTTCGAGCACATAAAAGTGGTCTTTATGTTTTGAATTTCAAAATGGTGTAAACTAATGAAATATAGAAATTTTGATGAATTTTATTGTTGTAATTTTTAAAATTTAAAAAAAAATTGTTTTCATTATGTTTTTATCAATTTAAGGTCAGATTTTGGAATGCTGAAAATTTCAGAAAAGAGTGACTTCATGGGCCGTTAAGAAAAAAATTGAAAAAAAATTCATTTCTCCATAATTTTTTTTTATCCAAATAGGTAACTTCAATATCTTGTGGATGGAAAAAAAAATTCAAATTTTGATTTATATTTTTCTCGTAATAACGTTTTAAAGTCAAGCATGTCAGAATTTGACAGTTTTCACGGGCCGTCAACTATTTTCAATTTTTTTAATCATTTTCAAAAAACAAATTATACCCTTTTGAAGAATACTCCCTCCTCTTCTGCACCATATAAGATTTAAATTTTTTTAATAAGTTTTACTATCTTTTTTTTAATTTGTAATCAACCTATTTTTTCATTTTAAAAACCTACTTATATTATTTTAAAAATAAAATATATTAAAACTAATCAAATTATTAAAAAAATTATATATTTGGATTCTACACTCTGAGCTCTACAAAAGGGTATTTTTGTTTTTTGCAGAAAAACCATTTTGACTAAAGAAATTCTTAGCTAAAGCTGAAAGTTTCATAAAATTCTGAAAAAAAACTGAGTTGGCTGCCAACTAGGATGCCACATAGACAGTTTCGGTAGAAACAGTTTCTATAGAAAGGGTTTCGGCTGAAACCCTTTCTATAGAAACAGTTTCTACTGAAACCCTTTCTATAGAAACCTCCCACATTAAAAAATGCAATTTCAAAGCTAATTTCAAAGCAAGAAAAGGAAAATTTTAGTTTTTTGGGATTCGGCCGAAACTTATTCGGTCGAAACCTATGTGCCACGTAATAGGCTATGTGGTTTCGGTCGAAACCTAGTCGGTCGAAACCTTTCCGGCCGAAAATATTTCGCTCGAAACTATTTATTTGGCCGAAAGTATGACACAGTTTTGTGCTTTTACCCAATGTTTCTGCAAATGATTTCATTATTCTGGAGGAGATCGAGTGTAGTTCGTTGTTTAGGCATTTGTATGGTCAACTGAAGGAATTCTTTGTGATATAGACATAGGTGGAAGAAGAAGTGCTTCACAGTATCCTGGGTTAAGTGTTTTTGAGCCAAAAACATATGCATAATGCTACCATGCTAGAGCATTTTGTGTACACGGTCATCAGGACATCTGGTCGTCATGACTGGAGCATGAGAGTGTTTAAACGTTTGGTGAGGCCTGAATTCCATCACCATGTCAATGTATCTATCGTAGGACTCAGTCACTATCCTCATAGCGGGTTGGTGGGTGACACTGTTTGTATTGTGTCGGCTCTTCAGAATGAGGCTGTGGAGGAAGCAATTACTCTTCTTTGTGTGGGAATAGTGAGGAACAACATGGGGCTCTTCACCCAGTTTTTGAAATCACACGACAACCTATTGTCCCCTACTCAAATTGAACACCTCCAGATCATGATTGAGGGCATCCAAGTCCTGATGTTTTCCTTATGCGCCTAAACAAGAATGTCTCTTTTTTCTTCTTTTTGTTATCGATATCAACTTTGCATTCGAATCGACCAATTTTGTAATGATAATGCAATGTATATACATAAATATATATGAATTTTATTTTTTTTGGTATTTCTATGTTCTTGTATGCATGGCTCTGTTTATTCTTGTTCATATCAAATCTAAGGACATTAGTTTCTTTTCTTGCACAATGCATTGGTTTTGTAACTCTATACTCACTGTTATTCAATTAATTTATTAAAACACGCTTCTAGGTGGTGGAGCAGGTAGTTTGTAGAACTTAGGAAAACACCGCTTAAGTTTTAGACATTTGAAGGAATACCACCCATAGGAATAACTTGTGAGACAAGCTACCAGGAGACCTTGACAAGTGATAACTCATTGTACGAACCGCTTATGATGTGTATGTCTTTAAAAGAGTGGTAGGTTATGACGAAGTCATAAAACACCACCTAGACCTAAAGAATAACAATGGAAGCAGTAAACTGGAAGGTTAGCAGAACTATCAAAAACCCCACCTGGGTTCAAGACGTACAATGAAATACAACCTACCACAAACTTGCATAAAATTTGACTAACAAGGGAAGGGGTATCGAATTTAAGGGTAACAATTAGTATCTATAATCTTTCATATGCTCATTGAGTTTAGCACTAGGATTAACAATTATATGTATTTGTATATCTAAATCATGCTTATGTTAGATGTGGATTTTGGATATTATCTTATTAGAGGTTGTATATGCATTGTACTTCAATTACTTTATATTGGACATGTACATGATGGTTTCCTTGAGTATGTAGGTGTGGGATTTCCCCAATGGTGATTAGTTAGAGACAATAAATTTGGATAAATGTGTTATGTGTTACATTTTACCTTATCCCATATCAATCAAAGTTGAGCTATAGGAGGTGTCATGTGTGGACCTATGAGTTTAAATTTGAATTAGTGGATTATAGATTATTGAGTTCCAACCTGTAAATGTATTTGCATGACTATGATACTTCTTATAGCCCTATATTCTATATTATTTAGTATTTTTTTATAATTTTCCTAATTTCTATGATTAAATTTATTTAATTAAAACTTTAGTAGCTATTTTAATGAGTTGACAAGTTAATTTAATACTTGTAATCAATGTAAATTATAATTTTATGTTTCACGATGTATTTCAATATTGTTGTGTGTAATATCCAAATTTATGTAGATCAGAACCTTAGGTCTAAAGTTCTAGACATTATCATAATTTATGAATTATGACATTTGGCACACCCCTAAGTTCTAAAAATGTGTGTATGTATATAATGCAATACCATCAAAACTATCAATATTATCCTCAAGAACATTGAGGTTATACATAATCCCCATCTACCTTCTAATATTTTTATTTATTATTTTTCTTTATATTTTCTAAAAATATTATTTATATATATTTTGATAGATTGATTAAGATTAAATAGAGTTCTTATTTTCATACTAAAAAGATAATTTGAATATAGTAATAAATTTTTTCTTTTTGTAAAATTAATTTGGAATAGGATCCCAAGAGCTATAAAAAAAGGTATTGAAATGCTTGGATACCAATTATCACCACTTCATTGGGTTCATTCCTCGTAAATGACTTTTATAATTATTATATTTCTTAAGAGGAACAATTTTAACAATTTTTTCTTTATAAACCTCACATCAATAGATTGAGATATTGAAATATACACTATCAAAGAGTTTTATCTTTAAGTTTGTAATCCATATCTACCATGGTATAATATAGTTAATAAATATTATCACTCAAGCCATGAAATTGGTTCAATTAATAATGTTAAAAATGCTCCACTTACATCTCTACACTAGTGATATCCTTGTGTAACAAAAATGTACTCACAATAGTTGAAAGCATGCAACATTGTTAAATGGATTAGTAGGGTCAAAGATATTGCTCTTTCTCATTGATTGATAAGGATCCAAGAGAAAATTTGACACCCCCTTCCTAATTCCAATAGATGGAGACCCACCCACCTCTTTTGCTAGCTCCCACATACACATCATCCATATCTAAAGTTTGGGATAAACAAACTCTCTTTCTCAATAGTCATTGAAATTTCCTATTATTTCTTCTCCAACCACATACTCCTACCAATGAAATGAATTCATTTTAAGCTTACTAAAGATGGATCCCTAGTTACATCACAAGGTTATGAATGCTCAAAGGACTAACTACTTCTACACTACTATTTTTTTTTTTTGATAGATGTGTGAGATTAATTAGGGTTCCAGACTGATGCCTATTCATGGGAAACAAATTCACAACTCACAAAATAATAGAAAAGTAGGAATCAAAGAACATGTAGGTTTGTACTTACATACAACAATGATAATTAAGATTAAAAAAAACCTACTTATTTATCCACAATAGAACATGTATTCATATATAAAGAGACAAAGATCATTACAATGTTTGTACTGTTTTCAAAGTATTGTTACACTTTTCTAACTCAACATTACATTCATGCCAATAAATGTGGAAAAGGAAAATCCCTATCTATGAACGATAATCTTCCTAAATAAACACTCAATATCATGGAAATTTTCTACAGCAAAATCCATGTGAAATATTGGTCTTCTTTAATTCCCTAGGTCTATACATCACCAAAATAAATTGGACTTGGCTTCAACAGTTACCTTGCAACTTCCTTGGCATCTAGAGACCACACAATGACCAACCACTTTGAAAAATGACAAAATTATGCCTATATCAAAAACAAGGTGTAACCCTAACTACTGTGCACTATTCACAATTTTAAAATTCATGGCTCGCATCATCTCCCACCTAGGATGGACACCTCAAATTAGTGGAAAAGATCTACATTCAAATATGGTAGGTGGGTGACATGACACCATCACTATTAGTAGGTGGGGTGAATGAAAAATGGGTGCAACCTTCTCCTATGTTTGTTATCACCTTTTGTAGAAATTTGAGCCCCATTTGAATGTACTTGGATGTCCCCAAAACTTTCGCAATAAATCCTTGTCACCTTTCTACCACTTTCTAGATTTTGCATAAATCTAAGCTAGAACAAGATATGTGGGGAAAGGGCCACCATTAAGATATTGTAGATAAATGGTCATCAATGTTATATTTCTAGACATTTTTTAATCCTTTGCAACATATGTTTTTCCTTCTTTTTCTAGCCCTTATAGAACTTTGATGTCAGCGTGGATATTATGAAAACTCGGATGAGACAAGGATAGTTGTCACCTACTTGTCTCCACTTCCCCTTACCATTGTTAGAGAATGAAGTCACCTTTCTTTTTTGCATTTTCACACAGTAAAACCACTCAACAACACCTAGTCTCTAAAAAGTGGGAGCCCAATAAAAGCTAAACCACCACTTCAACTCATCACACATCTTCTTTGCATCCTAAATGATGGCATTGTCCGAGCTATAAGGAAAATGAAGTTGTAATAAATGTGTTGTCTTGTACTATCCAACTGAATGATTATACCAACCTCTCGAACAGTCATACCATCACATGCCTTGTAAGTATAAAATTTAATTTATTCTCTATTATTTATAATTATTTAAATCTAATTACCATATCGTTAAATTATTTTTCCATTCTAAACATTTTAACATAATCCTAATAATTTACATCCTACAAGCACTCAATATATAAATGTCCATAATTTTTTTATTTTCTTATCATTAAAACATTTGATTATTATGAATAAATTATTTATCCTATGCTATGATTAGACAATGATTGATATACCTCGAAACTTTGAATACAATTACTAAAAGTGATTTCATTTCCTTAGAAATACAAATGGGCCCTCTACCATTTGACACTCAAATTTAATCCATATTTCCACTTTCTACCATTGTTTTGAACATTATCATAATTGCCAATGCCCTTTTTTGGAATACTGAGAAAGAAAATGGCCTCTAGTATTGAATTAAGTAACCCACCACTTATTTTTGACTAGAAAATCTGGCCGTGATTGTAGGGATGTGATTTTATACGACGCTCTTTTCGTGGTAATAGCTTAAATGTTCCCTTTTTCTCCACCGACCACCTTTTCAAGTTTGATGACCACGTCGCCTTCCATGAACTCGGTGCTTTCATTTACTTAAAAAAACTTTTTATTGTTCAAAAGAGTATGTGTCTTGAATTGACTGGTTGAAATTTTCTTTCAAGATTTCTAAATTGAATCTAGAACTAGATAATAAGACACATGTAACTATTGTATAGGACACTATACTGCAAACTTTCATACGCAACTTTATATGCTCAAACATATGTTTTTTATGTTAAAAATGACAACTTTTTTTTAATTTTAAATTATATGTTGGTCCGACTTTGCACAAAATCCCTTTTTAGTGTAGAATTTGATAAGGAGTGATACAGAACATTAAATGGACGACATTAATTCATGTTGTGTAGATAAACAAGTTTTATAAATGAGCCTTTGAATGTAGGGGAATTGGTAGAACACATTAATAGTAAGTCAATTAATGATCATCATGAATGGTATAGTAAATATTTAATCAAAGAAGTAAGAATTGGTAATGGCGTCTAAAAGTTAGCTGGATGAGTTTTACAACTTGTTTCATTTTGTGTCTCCAATAAAACATTTTTGGATGTAACTGAATGTGACGATGATTGTACTAGCATATCACAAGCATGCAATGCACATACAATTCTAGTCTACATATGATAAGTTATTAATACAAAATATCAAATGAAAAATACAATAATTGTTTATTCCAAGCTAAATCCAAGATAGTAAAATTTACTACATATTTAAATTGGTATGTCTATTAATCTACATTGCATAGTACTAGAAAAACATGTTGAAGTATTGTAGTTATTGCAACTGAACTTTAAACAAAAATAATACCCTAAATTAGGCTCACTTTTGTTGAGCTCGTGATAAGTTCATGTGAGTTTGTAGACAAATTTATTCATTTATTGTACGTAATTTATCTAAGACTAAATACATAACTACATCATAAGAGTGTGTTTAGAAGAACTAGAATATTAAAATGCATAAATAAAAAACTTTAATTTTCTTAATTGACATATATAATTCAAAATAGACCTAATAGGTGGGCATTAAAAGTAAAAATAACATTTGAATCTTTATAGACACAAAATTTTACTTAATTTGATTGGACTCAAAAATAAAGTATTATGCATTAAATATTTAGCACACATGTAAATAATATGGAATCATGTAACTACAATAGGTCTATTTCATAATGCTTGAATGATGCATTGCTTAATTTATAGACTAGAGTCATCTCTAGTTGTATGATTTAGTGGTTTCCTTATAAGGTTGTAGAGATATATATGGTGCTTGATCTTTGCTAGGGTGCTTGATTGAATGAATGACTATTTCAAAATAGAATTTATGGTGGTGTAGAAAGTGTGATATGAAAGGTGAATTTGGCATCTATTTTTTCTCTACAAACACTAGAGACGTTTTGAATCTAAGCACATCTTTAATGACAATTCATAGTCAAATTTAAGGATAGTGTGTATTGCTCTCATTAATGTACAACCTCACCCTATGGTGTAGAACAAAGACGTTCCTCTCGCTGTCAAACAACAACTTAAATTGAAATTTTCATTTGTTAATTTTAACCAATTCAAAATAGCAAAACTATAATGGAAACAAATTTATTTTATTTCATCAATTAAATTCTCACATATAAATTCAATTACATTCAATATTTATAAGGTAATTCAATCATATTCCACATGCTCCTAACACTTACTATCTACAAGTTTTACTTTCTCTATGCTATATCTTATTTATTGACCTTTCACCTTTCAAACTGTCTACATTTATTCCTACCATATACATAGCCTTCCCTCTTGCAATTCTCATCTACTTCATTCTTCTATTGCACCTACCATTGCCATAATCTGCAACTCTTCATTCCTAATGCTTTTCCCCTATCGAATTCGACCCTCTTTGATTCTCTTTCATATGCCACAACTTGTTTTCTCTTTTCTCCTTGTAATTTGTACTTCTTCCCATGGCATCGCCCCTCTATTTTTCACCTCTCTGCATTTTTAATTTTGGTTTATACCTTGCACAGTCTCTCCTTTATTCTTTACGCTAACTCTCTTCTCATAGCCCCGCACCACTTCTCTTCTCTTCTCCTCCCTCTATTGTGCCACCTTAACTTCTATGCATTATATTCCTCCTAATTCTTCTCATTTCCTTTTCTCAAGTTGTTGTTTTTTCCATTCATTAAGGGAGAGGGGTCTATAGTGAGCCACCCTAACTTTGTGCTTCTCGAAGTTCTATGTGAAAAATTCAAATCACTCCCAAATTTGTACAACAAATTATTTGGCAAGTCCCTTGCTTATAAAATTTGGTTTCAAGGCCACATCATACATATGATGCCACATCAACATGCTTTTTGTCAAGGTATCCAAAAAGGCCCAAAAAAAAGGTGAGACTGATAGTGGGTCACTAAGTCATGTATTATTGGTGCTCTGATGTGGCATCACATGATTTGTCAATTTGTGTACTTTATGGATAAAAGTTTTTTGAAATTGGATATTAAGTGTAAGTTTATTGGATATTAAGCCTACATACTATGGGACCCACTCAGGCCTACTTTTATACCCACCATTGGACCCCTACCCATTATAGGCCCCTTTCCCTTATATCATCCACATAAATTTTATCTCTCCCATGTGACCTATGTGTTCTATTCTTTTGGTTTTCTTTATGTCCCTCCTATTTGCAAAAGGTGGTGGGACCCTCTCTTTTTGGCTTGTCAATGTAGCATTTTTATTATTATCTTTTATATACCACCCCCTCCTCATTTCTCTACATTTTTTATTTGATCTAAAGTGGCCATTTTCCTAGAACAACCTTTCCTATACCCCATTTTCTTTGACTGCATTGTTCTTGATTTTCTCTCCTATGGCCATGGTCATTCATTTCAAAGTTGTTGTGTCCCTTTACCTCCTTTACGTGACCCCTTGCATTCTTCAATTTTATTCTAGAAAAATATTTCTTCTATGGTGTGAATATTCAAGGTTAAAATCGATGTGTGACATTTTGACAATCAATGTCAATAATATCAACCAATCTCTTTCACTGACCATCAAAACCAAAAAATGGACAATGATCATAAAATAAAAAGGAAATAAAAAAATTATTGATGTTGATTTTTGTTCGCCCAGGATACTCCTACATTAGACACGTCAGATAGGAAAAATTTTGTGAGTAAAACTCACAAAATGGAGTTGAGTAGTGGGACTACTCTTCAAGTTGAATGCAACCTATAGTGAACTCCATTGTTAAATCTTGTGCACATAGTTAGTTATTCTTCCTCTTCTTCCAACATCTCACTAGAACAAGCTTCACTCCCCTACAACAACTCTACACTCCATTCTTCACTCCTCTCGTAGACTAACATCCACCATGTGTCATCCTCCTCCTCCAAAGACTCTCTCGTCTTTTCTCCCTGGTCATGGAATCCATCCCCCCATCAACCGATGACCTCCACCAAAATCTCACATCATCCTTGTAACAACCTACAACATCCTCACCAAAATCTACATCTACAACTTCATGGAAATTAAATATTTACATGTACTTTTCATCATACTCTCCAACCCTCATCATAGAAAATGAAGGGAAATCAACATCTCCAAAAAATACAATAATATTTACCTTTTTTGTGGCATCTCCCTCATTACCATCAACTGTGACTTTTTCTTCTTCATGCTTTGCTACAATGACAATCTTTTCCATCCATTCTTCTTCTATTGCCAACATCTTCAATAACAAATCATCTAAACATCTATGTCATTCACTACAACATCCTTGCTCTACAACGTTGCAACCACATTGTCTACAACTACAATCTTGTCAATAACTACAATTTCTTCACTACTCCTTTCTTTACTTTTGCCATCTTCAGTCAATGTTGCTACACTTACATCCTCTTTCTCATTGTCCTTATTTGTTGCAATCTTATGATGGTCTTCATCAAATTCTTCACAATGCCACTTTTCTATACTATCTAATCTCATATTTATTTTATCCATCATCTTTAAAATATTCCTCTTTTCATATTTTCTCTAACCATCCCATACCATCGGATTCTTCCTCAATAATATTCCCATCTCATCTATTGCAATATTTCACAACTCTCACCTTTTTATCCTCAAATTCAACTACACTCAATTCATGGGATAACCCCTCTGAAACTTTTCTATTTCATAACCCATGCCCTCTAAGCACACAAAATGAGGGAAATCCTACTTGCTCTCATGCATGATCCAATCCCTCAAATAGTCATTTTGAGAACTTACCCTTTTTGTCTTTTCAAAAATGGAAAAAGGTCAAAATTTGTAAAAACCTCTATTTTCAAAGTTGGCATTTTTCTTGCATGTGTAGGAGCACTAAATTTTAGCACCCTTGCATCTTTTTTGTAAATTGTATTAAGAGATGTAGTCCTGTTGATTTTCAAAGTGACTACATGCCTTATACCCATGCTTGGAATTTATTACAAGTTTAATGAAACTTAGAGTGCATTTTATTTTGGGTTTTTAGTGATTTTTAAACCAATTTTATTCCCATTTCTCCTTCATTTGAGTCCAGTTTATATTTGTTTTCTCTTGGTGCACTTATTTTTGGCATGCTTGTAAATTTTTGAGTGGATTCTTCGATGTTATTGTTTAGGGTTTTCTACATTGTTCTCATTGTTTTTGGGTATGTTAAAGTCTTTCAATTTCTTTTCTTTCACGTTTTGTTTGTGTTTTTGCTTTGTTTTCATGGATTGTAAGCATGTTTAGGGTTTCAAAGTTTTGGGTTTGTGTTGCTTGCCATTTTATTTTTCTTAGTCTTGTAAATAATCAGTTCTTTTCTAAATTTTTTCATTAATTTGCATACCATTGATTAGTTGGTTTTCAAAACACCATGTGACTATTATTATCTTGCACTATAAACTTGAGATACCCTATTGTAGTTAAAATCAGTGTGGGTTTAACCATCATTTCCATTGAAACCTACTCATTGCAATGTGCAAGTGGGTTTTAAATACCACACTACCCATGAAGACCATACTTCCATATACAAGATACAATACGAATTTTATTTCCCCTTTTTTTGTTTTACCATTTTTTTTGGTGCCCTGGTAGGATTTTTTCCCAAGGTTGCACTTTTTAACTAGCATGCATGTCAAGGTTTAAACCCTAATCCGCATGGTTGATCCACCCATTCTACCTAATATGTAGGCCAGGGTTTAAACCCTGACCAACACAATCAAACACCCATGCATATATGAAATGGTGAGAAATTTTTTCATGGTTACATATCATCTCTTGTCTAAATTGTAGGTCTGGGTTTAAACCTCAATTAACATGTTATCATTGCACACCCAATTTCCAAGTATAATATATGTAAGGACGATATTTTTCTCTACACCTACATAACTTGAAAATTTACCCCATGTAGGGGCAGGATTTTTCTTGCCCTTACAATCTTTTGTTTTACCCTAATGCAAGGGTGCAGAATTTTAGCACCCTTACATCCAAACATAAAACCCCAAGAAAAAGCATAGAATTTCTCTACCATTGCATCTAAACTATCAAAACACATGTAATGTCTCAATTTTTCACTATCACTGCAATAATCTTGCAATTTTATCTAACACAGGAAAACATGAAATTTCTTTCTATAGTTGCTCTTGTATGTTGTTTCAAGCATTTGTTCTTGAATTCTTGAAATGGCATGAGCTATTTACTTGCCATACAGTTGCTCCGAAAATTTTTGATCTGTCACCATGAAAGAAAGCCATGAAGTTCAAATATCAAGGGGTTTTTGCAACAACCTTTGTTGCTTCAAATATTGATGAGATCAAAGAAACAGAAATAGGACATGTTGATATGTCTGGATTTCTAGAAAGGATAAAGAGGTAGCCTTTGGATGTAGGCATGGTATGTGTTTTGGAAGGTAATATTCAATTGGTGGCCTCATTCCTAGTAGCGACACATAATCCTAAGTTTTTCCTCGCCATAGCAGCTCATTATCACAAGGAGGATAGAAGTGGCAGGGATCCTGATGGGAATATGATCATAAGACTAGATGCAGAGTTCTTTGACAAGATTTTTTAATGTTCAAGCATTGATGCATATGTTGATATTAACATTAACAATGCACAAGCTAATTATGATTAGAATCAAGATAGGTGCAAGAAGGTAATCAATACAAGGTGGCTAAAGAATCCAAGGCCCGAATATTTCAAGATGGACTAAGAGCTTTCCTCACAGTGACTTCATCGAAGAAGTAAATGACTTGATTACACTTCTTAGCAAGGTTAAGGGATTTCCTACCTCTTCCAATTTTCAAGAGTGGATGTACTTGTATATTCATGTCATAAGGAAGAGGAAACAACTTGTTTTTGTGGTCAACATATAAGTTATGCAATCTATGATCAGTTCATAAATGTGCCCATTTCATTGAAGCTTTATATGGATTCATACTTGGTTTATGTTGTTGCATCAATGCAAAACTTTTTAGGACTGACATTAGAGGGTGATAGGAGGCATGTTCTACTTTATCAATATTACTCCCAATTGACCCTGAAGAAAGTATTCAACATTTTAGGAGGGTCAATGATTGCTTCTTTGCTCCATATAACTGCATGTTTGACAAATAAATTGAGAAGAAGAGAGTATCTAATGAAGCATGGGCAGTGGTCAATAAATTTTCTTATATGTTCCTACAATTTACTACCTTCATGTACATCTGAGTTGGGTGCTTCATTGGATATCCATATATGCTTCCAAGGTATCTAAGTGACAAGATAGTTCTCATGGAGTTGTGTAGATAGATCATGGCAGATCATAGTAGAAAAAAAACATCTCACAAGCTAGGATTTAAGTTTCCTCTTAGGATAGGAAAGTACTCTATTAGTACATCTCCCAAAGCTAAGGCCGTGGAATCAAAGATACAATGGGTCACAATGAAGACATACAAATGGATACTTGACTTTGACTATAGAGGAATGAAAGATAAGTTCAAGAAGAATAATGACCATGTACAAAGAGTGGAGGATATATGGGCTGATTGCAAGATAGAGGAGGACATAAGGAAGCTAGACTATTGTCAGCTTACCTTAGAGAAAATTGAAAATCTAAATCTGGAAGACATCCCAGAAGACATGGAGGATGAAGATAAAATCCTAGATCCTAATTATGAGAGAAATAATGTTTTTGATTTAACCCCTTTTCCTCCCATCCAGTGGTCAAAAAATGAAATGACTTCCATCAGGGAAAGATTCCATCCAATTCTTTCTAATACCAATGTTTGGTTACAGGAAAGGGATATAAGATTAAAGCATTTCAATACTAGATCTGAAGAAGAAGAAGAAATTAAGGGACATGATGGGAAAAAAGAAACTGAGTTAGGGCAAAGGTAAGTACGATATGGTGCAATCAAGGCCCTAAAGCTAGGTCAGTTCTTAATGAAGGGAGATAAAGAAAGATCAAGGGATAATATCTCACAGAAATAGCAACTCAGTTGAGACAAGTAGAGAGTCAATTGAAATGCAGAGTCCACGGATTATCCGAAAGTTCTCCCCGCTGTTCTTCCCCTCATCTGGAAGTACTTCCCGAATTCTATATAATTTGTTTGATTCGGTATTGCTTTTCCTTCCTTCGCCGGTATACCTCCTTGTTTATGTTCCCCTGCACCGTTCAGTTCAACGCCAGTTATTCCCCGTTTCGGGTCATTTTGATCTCAGGCCTGGCATTCCTCTTTGACCGGTCTATCTTCTCGCCATGCTGGTGTATTACCCACTCCATTCAGGGGTTCCGGATTGGTTATGGTGGCTTCCCGCGAGATGTATGCCGGTCATGGAAGCCCTCATTGCTCATTCGTGGCATCACGCCATTTCCGCCGAATGCCAGCATCTATAAACTCATGTGCAGCTGGGTTGGAGTTTTCTCCTCCTTTACATGGTTTGACCCTGGGGCTTCATTCAACAACGAGGTGCAGCCTACTGATAGCTATGAGAAGTGGGCCGCTCACGATTATTTCCTATGCAGATAAACTTGGTAAAAGGACACACGAGAGTGCGAAAGAGGATGAAAAATAAACATTGGATTCTCTCATTGAGAAGTATAATCAAGATAATAAAATCAAAGATTAGTATAAGTCCAAGGTTGAACAACCCACCTCTGTGCTTAAGAAGATTACTCAATCTTTTGAGTCTATCAAGCCTGATTCTACAAGCATTAAATATCTTGTTATTCAAAAAGATGAAAGGACACATGTATGGGGAAAATCAATTATAGAATGGATTGATAGAATATTGTCTCAAGGAGAACAACTGCTGAAATCTTCCAGGGAAGGGATTAGAAAAATTGGAAATGTAAAGGTAAAATTGAGTCAAACAATTGACACACTTTCCCAGAATCAACAAGAGATAGAGAAAAGTCTTGAAGCTTGGATAAAGATGAAGGATCTCAAGCTTTATGTATTAGATGAAATTGGGATAATTCCCAATAGATAAAATTTCATTGGCATATGAGAGACAATGAACCATAAGTTGAATGTCATCAATAATCTGATTAGAGATTTATAGGAAGCTCAAGAGGTTGGAAAATATAAAGGTTCAAATCTCATTGCCAGAATAAAGGAGCTATGTTTTCAAGTTCTTGATGACAACCAAAAATTTCTTCCCTCTAACATGGTTATCCAGGAGTTCACATCATCAATGCAAAATGAGTTTGAAGATGAATCTTTTTCATTAGCTTCTATCGACAAATTAGTGGACATTCAACTTACTTTGGATAACCTGAAATTTGTATTGGAAAGGCACATGAAAAATTGCATCATGATCGAGGATTCAATCACATGAGTAATCGCAATATCTAATCATACCATAGGACTAAATAATTCAAAAGTCCAAGCGGCATTAAAAAATATGAAGAATTCTTAGAAAAGGATGGTGAAGAATGAAGGAATGTTTCATTTCCATAAATAGTTTATTTTCAATATTTTCCCTTTATGCAATATGTAATTAGTTGATGACATATTAGATGTCTTTTGTAAATATGCAATTACATGTAAAAACAAAGAAGTCCTAAATCAAATGGGACTCTATTGTTGAATAAGTCAAGTTAGTTTTAGCTTTCCTATTTTAGCTCTTGACTCTCCTCTATATATATGGGGGATATCTTTTGTAATAGGGAACTTTTATCTTTTGAAGTGAAGCATTTCCCATTTGAAAAACATATTGAAACTTTGTGTTTAATGTGCAAATCAAATTTCAATTAATAAAAGAAGCATAATTGCATCTAATCTTTATCTTGGATCTTCTTTGTTATGTGCTAAGATTGTTCTCATATCCTTCTCATTACATTTTATTTTAAAGGATTGACTAAGTGGTGTAATATCATATTGCTTAGAAGGGGATTTAAGTTTGATTTTGTAGACTTTGGGCTGCATTATTATATTTGAAGTTTATGTTCTTGTTGTACGTACCCTTTGATAATCACCCAAAGACTTTGGATTGCGATTTATTATGAATGTTTTTTTAATATTTTGGTGGTGTATATTGGAGACTTTGGGCTGCAAGATACAACATTCTTTATCTTTACAAATCATTATTGAAGGCAATAAAATTTGTTGTACTTTTGTGGTTTTTCAAGCTACCAACATTCACTAGTATCACTTTCATTACTCTTTCATTTAATAAATCTTGATTTTGGTTATTGTTGCTTAAAATAGTACTTTGAAGTGAATTACATGTTGTAATCATCACAAGATATAATTGTAGTTTGTGAAAGAGGAAAAAATCTATTCTGAAATAAGAGAATAGGATGATGAAAACACCTATGGTTAATTATAGTGTATATAATCTTAGTTAGTTATTATTTGTTTTTAGTAAGAAATAAGAAGGGAGCCTCCACTTGCTGAGAGGAGAGAAGTGTTGATGGTCAAAATAGCACAACAATGTTAAACAAAATATTTCTACTCTATTTCTCCTCAAAACCACCTATATCCTCCAAGGTCTCTGTAGTTGGTTCTCAACTGTGCTGGTGTGATTCAATGGCCAATGCAACTGTAATATTCAAGGGGCCTGCTGGTAAAAAGGAATGCAAACTGCATCACACAAATTAACCTACGTTTGGTGGGGGTAAATAAACAGAAAAAGATAGAACAGGGCTTTAGAATAGAAAAATATGAATATAAATCTCTTCACATCCAAACATGTATCCTAACAATGAGTGTTTCCTCAAGTAACCGAAACTACAAAAATGATGCAATCCATAGCATGACCTATACTATTGCATACATTCATAGTGAAAAATTCAATAACAATAACCTTTCATCAAAGCTTCATTTTAAAATCAAAACACATCACCAACTCATTGCTAAAATTAGCAGATCAATAGATATAAGTAAATTCCATTCACAGATAACTCAATGAAATAGTCTTAGATCTAGATTCTTCAATTGATTTGCATCAAATAAGAAACAATTATGCACAACATTCACTAGCATATGAATGACTATGATTCATTAACATTATCACTAAGACTGAAACTTGAAAAAGACATAAAACTGTATAAACTGTAAAGAATATCTCAAAGTATCTTGCTTGAAAACTTGTGAAATCTTAAAAAACTATGACAACACTATCTGCTATCTCTCTTCGGGTGGCTAATCCTTTCTTCAATCAGCTGACCCTTAAGAAATGGAGAGCCACTATTACATATAGATGAGCTTTGCATCAATTCCTCTCAATCAAAAATTGAGATCCACCAATTAAGGAACAACTTGAATTGCATGAAGTGATTGCATTGGCTGATCTTTAGTTCAAGGGTGGATGACTTTGTTACCAAAATTTGACACACCAAGAGGGAATGTAGATCTGTTGAGGATCTCTAGTTGAAGTGAGTTCAAGATCCTACAAAATAGGAAAGAAGAGAGGGAGTTGTCCAACCGACCATGCCGTTAGGTGTCCATCAGGAACAACATGTTCCATTTCCACCTCATTCCTGCATATTTTGCTCAAGAAGGTACTCATTATAGCTGGTCAACACTTGTTGGAGTATTTCTGCATCAGGCCCATCTACCCAATCATCTTCAAATTAAATTCTTCTCAATTCTACAAAGGTGAATTCTTCCATATCTTTCAATTTTAATTAACTCCCTCCTTTGC
>VDFB02036175.1:0-79901 GCA_007258455.2 Sequoia sempervirens
TTGCATCAACCAAAAATATTTGCATTCATGTTTTCTTGCATTTCAGTAGTTAACTGCCAGGACCCATTCTCAGTATTTCATACCTCATTGTACTGCATTATAACAACAGATCTCACAAAGAAATATATATTATCTTCATTGCAACATCTACATCATATCCAAAATGCAAGTGTTTTGGATATTTCAGAACGAAAATATCGCTAACAGAATATCAGCTATAATTGGACATAGAGCATTCACAGACCAGTCTTGGCTTTTCAAGTGTGTGTACCTATCTTATGACTTTTGGAGCTCAAGAAACCATTTCATAAGGATTCACATTCATCAACATTTGTTCCGATCTGCATCATGTTTTTCCAATAATCAAAGGAGAATCACGTGTTTTGGCCGACCTTCACACATTTCATCAACTTTGGGGTTTGAGACCTCTTGAGGCCAACGTGGACCTTTTCTAAAGTTGGGAAATGATATATATAAGCATTGTGTAGTTTCATTAGGCATTAGTACAAGAAGTGGTAGTGATAGCGATAGAAAGGATTTTGATCTGCATTGTATTTATGGGATTAACACCATATCATTTTGTAATTTGTAAGTCAGAAGGCAGGGCATGTTGCCTAGGAATAATTGATCAATATATATATATACCCATGTGGGATTGTTGTTCCAATTCTTTGAGTTTCCGTTGTGTTTACTCTTGCTGCAAGGTTGGAAAATCCTATTCCTGGACCCTCCATCCTTGACTACACCAATGTCCAAGAGAAATGGGTACCGTCTAACCACAACGTTGGGTAACAAGGCCTTGTGCATCTCCCTTGGACGCAGGATTCCAACACCTAGCTCTGCAATTATAATCACATCATCCACACCCTCCAACAGATTAACCATCACCAACTTATGATTCATCAAGAGCATCACCACCTTAGTAACTTCCAAGTCCAAGAGTGCTTAGCCAATGACATGTATTCTTCTCCCAACATTAATTACACTACCTCCAAGACCAATGGATCTCAGTCCTTGAAGACTAACTTTAGTCTTCCATAGTAATATTACTGAAGAATGCCCAAAACTTCTGAGAAGCCTTGAGGAACACCGACGTTTGCATAGTCTCAGATTGCCAATAATTTGACGGTGCCAAGAATATAAAGACTAGCATCACCCACAATACGTGTGGTGATACCGTTATAGATTGCCATCATATCCTCAAACAATTAAGCCTCCTACAAACACCATCCGTCAAGTGATGCAATGAACACAAAGTAATGATGTTGTCAAATCATGTAGATGATGTGACTATCCCATCGACCTTGGATGACGTCCACCATTCTAACCTTCCCCCTCCTACTTTTTCATTAATTACCTCTTTTTTCTCGACTCCGTGGCCACGCTAGCTAGGAAATATACTCTCCAACACCTGCCACCCAAACAACACCAACTCTGAGACCACCCACCTGTTGATGTGCCAAATTGACCCACAACAATGCAGGTAAAATAAAAGCAAAAAGTATCTCACCTCTCCTAAAAAATACAATCAATAATCAAACTAATCACCTCCCACAGTCTTTGATGTTGGTTCACAACGTTATTGTTTCGCAAAGTGTTCAATATGGTTTTAATTTTCAAGGGGCCTGCTAGTTTTGAGCTTCTGGATTGTTACAAGATCAAACATCTATCTAAACCTACTTTAACCAGTGGTTTTAAAGAAATAGAAAAAGATAGATCAAGGTTTTCAAACTGAAAAGAATGTTGATTCATTCAACTAATCAGACTTGTTGCCTTCCAAGGAATTCCTAAACTAGAACTACAGAATAAAATTAACTTGTAATTAATATAAAATTTCATTCATCCACAGTGCAAACTTTAACGATAGATTGCAAATCATCATTCAAACAAAAACATAAGATAAAATTTTATTCCTTGAAAACCTTTCAAATCAAAATGATTAACACAAAATGAATACCATTCTAGAGCATAATATAAAGAAGGTTTTAAATTTGGCTGCTCCTACTATTAATAAAACAGATAAGCAACATTTATAAATCTGGCAAGATCACTAGTGTACAGAAAACCCATGTCTTCAAATTATCTCCATCTATGCTAAGAAAATCTGGAAGATACATCACCTCCCCTTCCTAGCAAATTGTAAAAATGAGAAAACGTTTAACTTATTGCAAAACCGTAGCTTGCTTTTCTTTATCCTATCCTCTACTCCCTTCTAAATCTTCTTCACCCTTCTTAACTTTCCTCTAACCCATCTAACAATAACAACGACCTCATTTTACAAAAAGAAGAAATGTCATATATATAAAACGCATCAAAAATGTGGCAGCCTAGTTTTAGGGTTTACAAAATGAGTCGGTTATAGAACACGTCGGCCCTAGAAGGAGCTTGAAACAAAGTCAACATGCATTAAATGCAAGGGCACCAACCAGAGACAAGAAACAGACCAAAACGCTTGAAGAAGAAGAAGAATGAACAATGAAGAAGCACAAATTTTGACGCATTTTTGCAATAACTGCTTCCTCCACGTCGCCCATACCTTGCTCCATTATGGCCCTCATCATGAAGAACATCCTCTGCAAGTTGTCCTTAAGTGACATAGGTGAAACCCTAGTTTTCCATTCGATGGCATCAATGTTATTCTTCAGATCTACCCCATTGTATTGTCCCAGTCTCTCTCTTAGCCATTCCAGCCGTGGCCTTGCTAGATTTAGCCTACATTCATCAAACACCAACATGAGAATTTGATCATTGACAACATTTCATCAAAGTGTTAGCTTAAAATCATGATAAAAACCATTAAATTAGCCATTAAGCATCAACATTGGATCATCAAAATGAACATAAGCAGCATACAACAGTGAAATTTACCAAATTAAAGAATGGAAACATAAGAATTTATCACTGGAATCATCCATTTTACCAAATTTCTTTGCTTCACAGTGCCTCCTAGAAAATCTAGAAAATTCTGGCTGGACCGGATTTCCACGAAAATGACAACACAACATGAATTTCAGGAAAAGGAAGGGGAGAAGGAGAAATCGGGAAAATCTGAACGGACCGGAATTCTGCGAAGAGCGCAAAACTCCAAACTTAGAGCACATTTTGGGAAACTGAAAGGATTTAGGAAAATCTGACCGGGCAGGAAAATCCTGAGGTCGGCAGAAAACCCAAAAATTGGCCATGACTTCATTCAAATCGACTGAGGGTCATAAATTTGGGGACCCTGGGCACAAAAGTCATTCAACACAAACCTCCTACAGATCATCTTTGAATCCTAGGCTCAATCAAAAGCAAAACAAGATGAGATGTCGACGCCCTAAGCATGAAACCCTAGATTTTAACTATGAATGCAGAGGGGCAAGCAATGAAATACCCAAACACATAGGAATTCAAACTCCAAGCAAGACCATAACACTTTAAACCACAACAAGATAAAAATCTCAACTCAAGAGAACGCAAATTACAAAGCAAAAAGGCCTAAAGCTCCAAAAATTGACCAAACTCAGAAACCCAACGGCTAGGAAGAAATTCGGAAAAATCTGACCCAAGCGGAATTCTGTGAATTCCAGAAATTCCCAAATCGTAGTGCAAAATAGGCTAGACCGGACTCTGAACACAATCCGGGAAAATCTGACCCAGGTGGAAAATCCCAAACTAGCTCAAAAACCTGAACGGTAGCAAGAAACTGGATTTCGAAAGAAGTTCGAGAAAATCTGAACGGACAGGAAAATCCCGAACCAAGGTGAAAACTCGAACTTGGCCCAAAACTTAGGATTTTCAAAATTCAACTTGGGAAAAAAAATTGGGCAAGCAAGATAAACGTATTAAGCACATGCCAAGGCAAAGCAAAAACCTCAAAAATCGAAGGGGGCAAAACACAAAGAGTGAAAATAAAAGAGGGTCCCATTTTCATCAAATTTGAAATGGGGTGGTTATGCAAGGCATAACACCACCTAGCTGTCGTGGGGCATTGACTTCAACTATTTTAACTGGGGTAATTAAAATTCATTCATATGTTTTTTACCTAGACATCATAGCATAGTCGCCCAACAAACAATTTAATTAAACTATACTAACTATGTCTTTCATAGTTGGCCAGGATAGTTAATTAAACCATATTTGGATATGGTTGGCCATATATGAGTTAAAGGTTTAGTTTATTTAATATTTCAAGTAGCAAAGACAAAATTATGGGTTGGCTAGCATTAACAAACAATATAATGAAGTTGAAGTGTTGTCATAATGAAGTATGTTATACTTTCCATCATTTTTCATAAGGAAGTCTGCTATATTTTCCATCTTTGATTATCTTTAATGAAGTTATTTATGGCCTTTGGACTTTGAAAATTTTCTTCTTCCTTTCTTTGACATCAATAACTTTCCTTTGACTTCAATCATGACAGGAGTCTTCCTTTGACATTAAGGGCAATCTCTTCCATATTCCTTTGACATCAATGACAATATGTCCAACATCCTAACACCTATTTTTCTTTAATATGTAGATGATGAAACAAATGTATAAAGTTTGGAAGCTAGCTTATTATGTGTCTACTATGAATCACATGGAAATAAGATTTAAATTTAAATTTGATTTATTAGATGACATTCTTATGAGTCTCATAAACAATAGTCTTTATTGAGAACACCAAACCATCATATATAAACATAATAAAATATTCTCAAAGGGTGATACATCAATTCCTTTGAATGTGGTTTTTGATATTCAATAGATTAAAACAAGCAAAAGAAAAAGTATATATTTTTTTTATGTAATCCACGAGACAAACTTTGAGGCACCAAATAATATTTTTCAAAGGTTAACTTGTTAGCTATCTCAAACTTGCATGAATATTAGAGACTAACCCATGTATGAGCATTGAATGTGAAATTATTTTAAGAATTAGACATGTAGTAATAGGGCATTACTTTAGAATCGTAAGTCAATTCATAATGTATGAAAATAACCATACTTTATGAAAACTTATTTTAAGTTCTTAAAGTCTATTGTAGCATTACTAGCCCACTTTTAAAATACCAAAAGTCTTTTAGCGATTCAAATTCCAAATGAATCGTAAGTCAATTCATAATGTATGAAAATAACCATACTTTATGAAAACTTATTTTAAGTTCTTAAAGTCTATTGTAGCATTACTAGCCCACTTTTAAAATACCAAAAGTCTTTTAGCGATTCAAATTCCAAATGAATCGTAAGTCAATTCATAATGTATGAAAATAACCATACTTTATGAAAACTTATTTTAAGTTCTTAAAGTCTATTGTAGCATTACTAGCCCACTTTTAAAATACCTAAAGTCTTTTAGCGATTCAAATTCCAAATCAATCTAATTATATATTTCCCATCATTAAGATCAAAGTTCAAGGATACTAAAAAAGGAAAAAAAGGAAAAAGAGGAAATTAAAAATATTTTGAACTAAGTTGTTACACTCTTGATTTAATGTTCCATTTGTACAATCCTAACACCAATTTTTCTTTAATAGATTGATGATGAAAATAGTGTATAAGGTTTGAAAGCTATGTCTTTATGTGTTTACTATGAATAGCATTGAAATAAAATTTTAAGTCCATTTATTGGATGCCCTTCTTATGACTCTCATAAGCAATATTTTTAATTGAGAAGACCAAACCATAGTACATAAACGTAACCCTATGTTCCTAAAGTGTGAGATTTATAACAATTTCTTTGAATGTGATTGTCGATCTTGCATAGATTAAAATAATTAAAACAAAAAGTATAAGAATTATTGATGTAGTTCATAAGATGAACTTCAAAACACCAAATAATATATTTTAATGTTTAAATTGTTAGCTATATTGAACTATCATGAACACTAAAGACCAAACCATGAATAAGTGTCAAGTGTGAAATTGTTTTAGGGGATAGATATGTACCAATGAGACAACAATTTGGAATGATAGGTTAATTTGTAATGTATGAACATAACCATACTTTATGAAAAATAATTTAAGTTTCTTTAAGTCTATTTGAGCACTAATAACCTACTTGTTTAGGAAAACCATTTACTAATATGAATTTTGAATCAATTTAAAATCCTTAGATATTTGAGGGTAACACTTGGTTTAATCAATAAGATGGTTATGTTACCAAGCATATGGAATGCCAATTTCAACAATGATTGTAAAAGTGAAATCAACAATGAATAAGGTAGAAAAGGAAATTGTAGCAACTTATTCATATTGGGAGAAAATAACTTTTTGGATATAATTTGGGAGATAGAACCAAACTTCATTTTAAGAAGATATGGTATTATAATTGAAGCAATGCTTAAACAAACCAAAGTTATTATGAGGATATAGTGAGTAAATTTAGTTATCTTGAATTAGAGGTAAAGTTGACTTATATGATATGTCATGGATATCTTTAGGATGAGATTACTAAGCAAATTGGCTTAGCCTACACGAGTGTTGTAGCTAATGCTATGTAAACAATAATAATTCAATAATTTTTAATTATCATTTATCATTTAAAAATGTATAATGGATATCATTTCTAGTATTTCATGATTTCTCTCACTTTCATTTATCATTTCTATTTCTCTCTCAATGCCTCAAACACACAAAAAAACTCAAATATAGACTTATTTGAAATATATAATCATAAAGGTGATCAAATATATAATGGTAAAGGTGATATTATTGGTTATGTTGTTTCCATGCACATTGAAATACTTTTATCTTCCAAATAGTTTTATTCATACCTTTTATGAGATAGCCAAAGGGTTTGTGCATCTCTTTTATGTTGATATGGGGTTGAGAACTATAATTTTAGATATAATTGCTTGTTAAAAGGGACCTATTGAGCACATTCATGATTAGATTATAATATTTATGTATTTATGTTCTAAGATGCAAAAAATAGGATAGAAATCATTTTATCAAGGTATTTTTATCTCCTATTCAACAAAATGTGCATCTTAATTGTTATGCTTCATATGACCCTTTATGTTGGTTATTATCGCAATGTTGTATTTTATTGTTGAGTGGTTGCCCAAGTTATTTTACAAATCTACAACTTATTCACCACATGTATCATTATCTTATCAACCCCTTATCTTTTCTTATTGATAATTTCCTACGCTTTCTTTATTCCTTAAGGTTGCTTGTTCATGGCCATGCTTTGACTTTAGGTCCCCATTGGCAAGCCATGTATCCTAAAAATCCCTATCACATTGTATGGATCATTATATCTACAATATGATATAATACAAATATGTTGCATATTTGAACTAGTGTATCAAATAGGTCTACCCACCTTGGCTTTAAAAAGCTTTGTTAGCTCTCAAAAATGCAAGTTTGAACCACGAAAGGTTGCCAAGCTTTCACAAAATTTTAGGGTAACAGAACAAGGTACGAAACAATTAAACCTTCTACTCTCCAAGTGTTGCTAGACCTAGGCAAGTGTACCTATAACAAATGAAGCAGACTTGACTATTGATCTTCTCTTCTTGCCATGATTTGTCCACGATGGAAAATTGGAATGGACAAAATAAAACAAATTTGGTATATATTGTATACCAGCATTCAAAACTGAACCCTAATATGCTAAGTTAACAGATGTAAAAAGTATGAATAAAACCAAATGATTGAAAAGGGTGAGACTAGTGCCTAATATAATGTACGGAGTCAAATGAAATCTTAAACAACTAACTTCTTTCTGGATTCATTCAAATTTTTTGGCATGTTTTATTTATAACCAGTATAAAAATGCAAGGTTGTGATTATTAAGTTCTTCTTAATGATCTAGATGAAATTCCTTGATTACTGTGATTAATCAAAAGGATTTAATCCTTCCTTGAAAGAACCTATCAACCAATCACACAGATACGGAAAATATGTATTGATAAACTAGACATAAACTTGTTATGTTGATTTAAATAACCAAGCAACATCAATCTTAGAGACAACTCAAATAATTCTTTCAATAGGCACAACACAACAATTGACACCAGAATTCACCAACAAACCAGATGATTTTCATTGATATCTCCATGGCTTCAAAACATACACCAGAGTCTCAACCCTATGAAACATCATGTTCCACCGTATTTTCTATTCTCTATCCTATTCTATCTATATCCGCATATTGTTTACAAAATGGACATTTATACATTGAGAATATGAAAGGACGCATCCTTTCAGAAATAGAAAATACATATTATAAAACAAAAGATAGAGAATAACTAGGCTCTATTTAGCCATAAGTGAGTCTTATTGAGGTGGTCCAAATAATCTTGACGCTCATATGTGTTCGCATCTCCAACAACATTCTGAATTGTAACTTCCATCTTGACCATTTCCTCATTTTGTTTACTCACTTCTTCCAATGTTGTATCCTCTGCAGAAGCTATCTTCATGATTTCATTTAGCATTGACTCACATTCATTTTTCCATCTGGTGGCCTCTTTCAAATCCCCATTATCATCAGAAAATGTAATTATAGTTTTCTTAGCAGCTGCAATTAACCCCTGTTCATCCCCTTGCAATTCATCATAGAAATTTCGATGGCGATTGATTATGTGATTTCTAGCTTCAAGTGCAGAACTTCTAGCTTCATCACTTTGAGCGAACTCATGAAATTTCTCCATGATTCGTCCATCCATCCTTGTCTGCTCCTTCAATGCAGCAAGAGTTTGAGAGTATTTTCCCCACAATTTATTCAACCAGGATGTCAAATGATCCTACCTCTTCTTGACAATTGCAGCAATAGCATCATGCTTCCCCTAAGAATAAGCACTTGACCCTACCAAGTGGTCTTTGGCCTGAGAGCTTTCTCCTTGAGTGATCGTTTTGGTTTTCCCCATTGAAACACCAACCAAGTCTTTGAGTCTATCATTTTCTCTCAACAATTTCTCATTATTTGCTTTATACATTTCTCTTTCTTTTATCAATAATTGAATTTGTGCTTTATTCAACTTTGCAATATTTACCCCAATATCAGCAGTAGCTACAGGATCAGCTTCTCCAGCTTTTAGAGTCAAGACATGGCCAAATGCCTTCTCTATATCAAGTACCACTGATTTCATGTGGGGTGGGTACAAAGCCCATATCAACATTCATCCTTCATCAGTATTATACTTGGAGCCCGTATACACTTCTGTCACCTTTTCCTTATCAAGCTTATGAGCAGCATTACTGCCCTTCAAGAAACTATCAAAGACCAATGCATAATTCAAATCAAGACCAGGAAATATCATGACACTAGCATCCTCCAACATTGTTCTCCCCACTTCAAGAGTCATATTGGTCATTTCATCATCCACACATCTTATCAATTGAGCCAACAATTGTTCCTCATTTCCAGAAGTGATATCATCAACATTCTCTCTTATCTCCTTCCCCTTTTGCTTGTACAAGAATGCTTTGAACTCAGGGGAATGTATAAACTCATCATCAGAAACAAATGATATGTACTCCATGTGCCTAGCATCAACATCACCACTTTCAACACTCTGTTCTTTGACTGGGCAGACATACTGTTGAGTCCTCATCCTGGATACCTTTTCTGTTCTACCCTGTGGCACATTAGCTCTTGGTGCTTCTTCATCTCCAGAAGACAATAACTCAGTATCTTGTAGCCCTTGTTTATACCTTTCAACTACCCTTTCTACTTCATCTTCATCCAGATTCCTGATCATATCATCAAAAGGATAGGGTACATGCCGATACCCTCCAAAGTTAATCCTTTCCTTGGCTGAATTGATATATCCTTCAGGGTCAAAATTTGTCCTGGTTGGTCCTCTTTTCATATTATAATGCAGAAATCTGTCAAGGATTGAATTATATCCCTCTTTAGCCAATACAATGAAATCACCAAAGCATAAAGTACTAGGCATAAAAGCTTGCTTCCCAAAAGAACTGAAATGCATCACACTACAGAAATCCATTTGTCTAAAAATTTCCAAGTATGCAACACTATTTGTAACTGTCCTTGGCAGAATGAAAGGAGCATCTTCAATTCCATACACTCTGATTATTGTAGCTTCCTCTAAACAATACCAGTCTCCCCAGTTATGGTCAATTGGCCCATTGAAGTCTTTGGGCTGAAGGAATCTTTTGATCTCATCAGTCAATGAATGATTACAAGGATAATGATACAATTTATACAATGTCTTTACAAAATTCTCTTCAAAATGAATAAAACTAGAACCAACAAACCTACTGTCCCAAATGGCAATCCATAACTGAACAAGAAATGCTTCACCCTCCTTACCAATCTGAGAAATTCTCATTTTTGGAGGCCATACCCCTAACTCTTGTTCGAAATATAACACCATGTGCATCAACAAAGAATAATTCCTGAGATGAACAATAGAAGCTCCACTCTTTATAGCCATCAATCTTGAATCAAGCTCCTTAGAAATATATGAAGCATAATCAAATGGCCTGGAATTGTGATATTGAATATCTGTTGTGATAACCATTGGCACCATTGACATGAATTCAGGAACATCCATCCCTAACACCTGACACACTGAAAAATATGTGTACTTCATATAGGGTTCAAACAAATCTACATGATAGGGAGGCCCTTCACTTTCTTCCAGAGGTTGTGGCTTGTTACCCTGTTTAACCTTATGAATTGGTAACCTCCAACCCTTGTAACTTGTATCCATTCTAGAAAATTCCTTCTGCAACTCCTCACAATTGATTTCCTCGTTGCAAAACCCTTCCAATTTGAAAACCTCACCAATTGATTCTTTTGACACATGTATCTATGGTTTTCCAGAAGGATCACATATTGCTTTATACTTTGGATCATAATGATCAACAAGAAATTTTACCAATTCAGCATTAACGAATACATTAGGGCATACCAATTTCCCTACATTCAACCTCCATGGATTACAGACTAGCTCAAAATGATTCCTCCTATGGTAGTGGAAATTGAAAAGCTCATACCCCCTTACAGCAGTCCAGACATCACCTATGAACTTGCATTTATCATCTAGCTTATCAACTCCTGCCCTAAGTTGTGTGGACCTTCTAGCTTTAGGCCCCAAACTAGGTAGTTGATCAATAAGGTCTTGGTTTAGCTTCCTTTCAATGCCTTCATGCTCTGTATTAGTCTTTTGTTTCTTTCCCTTTGACTAACTACTCTCACCGAGCTTTCTAACCTTACCTTTTCCAGAACCAGAAGACTCCATTTTCAAGCTTACAGAATCAAAATGTGAAAAATAAATAAGCAATTACTTACAATATTTTCCTTGAGCTAAACTGAAAAATGTCTCGATTCTCTATTCAGCATGCCAATTCGCCAGCAATCAATTCGGAAATGAAGAATTGATTAAAACACTAATTTCATTACTGTTTTATCCCATTGCACCATTAATGAAGCATGAATGAAGCCTCCTTTGAAACTGCCACTATTGCATCAAATGTCCTATCAATGAGAAAATTTCAAATTTGGGGCGAAATCCCTTTTCAAAGTTTATTTCAACATTCGCCAAGACACTCTGCGGTCTTACTGACACCTGATATCAACTTGACGGCTAATGCTTATGTTTTTCATGTCTCTATAACAACTTCAAATTGGGGAGATATTACATAGACTTCATGGTGCCATACCAATATGCATTCTTCAAAGCATTGTCCAGTCGCTGAGACATTAATGTTCTCACACTGACCGAAATCCTTTATCTTTATGCTCTTCGCCATAACCTGCAAATGTTGGGGAGATATCTCGTAGACTTCATCTTGTTTCTCTGAAAGTCTTCATTTTCCTTGGGTCTCCAAGATGAATTTATACTCTTGCTGATGTAATCATCATTTCACCCGCTTCACTGTGACTTTCAAAGTCAGGGAGATGTTATGTAGATACCTTTGCGTCTTACCGATATGTACTCTTCAATGTATTTTCCAATCATTAAAACAAAATTAGCCTTGCACTAATGAATTCTCATTTCGATGTGTCCACCAAGTTTTCACACCAAAGAAATAAACCCAACCATTGAAACAATACTTTCGGCAAGACAATGAACCTTCAGGAAGACTTATACCGACACGAAATGTCCTACCGAAATCCTTCCTCCAGATTACTCCTATTCGGCAAAACTCACCCTGAATTACCTGTCAATATAATATTCATACTTCGGTGAAACTTATACCGAAAAGTTCCTCTCCCGACAATGCAAATCTCTATCGGCATAAGTTCTAACTCGGCAAGACTCTATAACTTCTCATCGATAGCTTTTGAATACCCTTGAACTTGGTTCGACGAAACAACAGGCGCTTCGCTAAGACCTTCCCCGATGCACACAAGTCTTACCAAGACAATTTCTTGCAAGCCAGTCGATAAGACAAAATGACTTTGTTATGAGTTCACGTCGATACCAATCAGTCTGGCCAAAACAACCCCTTTATGCATTAGTCGGTATGACATATTATCTTCGCCCTGACATTACACTGATGCCCCAACATATGCCGATATATTTTTTATAGATGACTGTTGACAAGAAAAAATAGTTTGCCAACACATCCTCCCGAATACTTTTAGCTTGACCGATATACTTTTACATGCACTAGTCGGAAAAACACAATGTATTCGCCATGACTTCACTCTGACAATAACTCCCCTTTGTCGAAATGATTCCTTTTGTCGCCTAAACAAGAAAATTGTCTTTCCAATAGTCTACAACAAACATATATTAGTGAAAAATCAGGTCGGGGAGACTTTTACAATGTCTTGCCGATTCGGATCTTTTAATGAAAAATGAAGGACTTGATGGACTCAATGAATTTTATGACAGAAAATAAGCAAGACAATACAAAGAGGGAATTTTATGCTTATGATGAGGACTCAATGCTGGAACTCTTGGATGCAATAGACTGTAAAAATTTCAAAATTTTATAGTTCTAACAAGCTTAAAGTGCAAGGGAGAATATCTCAATTTATGTTGTTTGTTGGCCAACTTTGTAACAATATTGAGCATAGGAACTCATACTTTTTCATAAAGTATTGACAACAAGTTGAGACAATAATAGGTACCCCAAGACACATCACTAATTGGTGTTTATAATGTGGAGGATAAGTTGAGTCTATAAATCACCCTCATCTAATAATTCTCATCAACTTGAAGTCAACTCAATATTGCTTTGTGAAAGTAAGATGCTATGAAGTAAAGAGATTATTTTTCTTGCTAGATATTGAATAGAAAGAATGTAGCTAAGCATAAATCCGCATATTACATTTTGAAAGGGTAGTTGAAGGCCTAGTGAATTTTCTTCCTACAATTATATCACTTATTTATGTTATATTGTAGTTTTAAAATAAGAATTTTTCAATATCTTCTTTTACTTAACATCAAAGATATGTTGTGAGCTACTATAAACCCCCTTGATTATTTTCACTATAAGTACATGACTTTCAGACAATTATTTTAGGTTTTATTATCCTTGTTATGCTTTGGTTTATGAAGTTTTAATTATAGTTATGATTGTTACTATTGTTAAAAAAATATTATATATTCTTAATTATTTTTAATAGAGTATTTGAATGTTATTGTATATCTAGGGCTATGCAACTGTAATATGTAATCTTATTTTTACCCACCTTTTTGGTAGATACTATTATAGCTAAGGTTTTATAACTAGGCTACATCTATTGACTAATCATATGTTGTAATTTTCTTTATAAATTATTGTTTTTTTAATAAAGTAAACATGCAAACTTTTAAACTATATTCAAAAATTAATTTACTATCATTCTTATTGGCCAAGGAGTTCCACCCATTATTCAACATGAATGCAAAGAATAAAAGTATGAGTGATTACAATGATTGAAATAGGTGAGCGTATATGATATACCACTCAAGAGACTAAAAACATAGCTAATATAGGATAAAGTGAAAAGGTACCCAAGTAAACTAAGTGTGAAAAGAACATAAGTGGAGAGCCATATAGAAAATTTACTAGTTAATGCAATGTATGGGTCTTGGATACAAGTCTTGATGATGTACCCATGTAAAATAAAATCCACCTAGAAAGAAGAGAATGAGTCCAAAAACAATGAGAAAAAATTCCCTCCAATGAGATGATGAAGCAAAAAGGACTAATTCACCCCCTTAAAGGAATGCTATCTTGCACCTCCAAGAGATATCGTAGATGGAGATACTTTCTCTTAGTGAAGGTTTAGGAAAAAATATTTGTAACTTTCTTTGCTATAGGAAAATAACACAAATCAATAACCTACTCTTGTCTCGACTCCAAAATAAAATGCATATAGATATCAATGTGTTTATTCTACTAATGATGGATCCAATTCTTCAATATTTGGATGGAACTTTGATTATCACAATATATGATTGATGGTCTTGAAAAAGGAATACCAAGATCAATATGGGTATAGTGAAGCCAAATAACCTCAATAACCACATTAACAATCCCCTAATACTTAGCCTTAGTTGACGAGACATAAATGAAATATTATTTCCTTTTTTGCCTACAAATTGGACCAAAACCAAGGTTAAATATATAGTTGAGCATGGACTTACGATCATCAAGATCTCCATCCTAATCAAAGTCTTTGTATCCAATCAAATTTGAACTTTTGTATGTTGCATAGTGAAATATAGAAACTCTAGGTTTCAAAGCACTCACCAAGATTTGAATGCAAAAATATATTTAATTAGATTTAATAATTCGATGGGTCTAAATTTAGAAAAAAACAAAGTAAAGCCTAAAAAGAATGCTCCAAAAAGAATAAATTTAGCAAAATATTGAATCTAATTAAATCCATTTTGAAAATGCAATAAATAAATAAATAAAACTAAACATAAAAGACAATAAAAGTAAGGTTAAAAAAATTTCAGACTTAAAGAAATTTAGAATATAAAAGACTCAAAAACATCAAGATAAATACTATAGATCATTGTGTTGGAAAGAGACACTGCAAATGTCTTCTGGTGTTGTCATTTATGGAAACCCTAGTCAGTAATTGGATCCGCATGACACCATTTGCTCACACCGGTAAGTAGATTGAGGACAGTTAGGAAGAACAGAGCATCCAGCAATTTGGTGTTCAATGATTCTCATGCAGATTTCTAGTTGTTATTTTTAGTTGTGGATCTCACAAAAGGTGCATCAGTGTATTTCTTGTGTTATCCAAAAATATTAGTGCCTCGTACCAAGTCATGTGTAAGTTTGGAGATCCAGTTGATACTTTTCTATTTATCAGTATTTTGGGGTTGACTCAGTTGATAAAATGTGGTGAGGATATTCAAGGAATGTTTATTCGAATATTTTTGTGTTTGATCATTATGTTTTGGGTCCAAGCTAAGTTGTGGATGACCATTGTGGATGCGCATTGGATAATTCTTAAGATTTGAGCCGACAATTGGTAATATTTTTTAGTTTTATTAAAGCCAACTTGTTGCAATTAAATTGTTAGTCGTGGATGTAGATGTATAATCTATTATCTCATTTTGATGCATATGTGTGGTGTGTCAATGTGTATTTCGAATATCATAAGAGTGTTAGAGTGATTTTATGCACAATTTCACTTGCGCATAAATATTTTGTGGTGCAAGTCAAAGCAAAGCAGAGCAGAAGTTTAGTATCAATCAGAAGGACAGAAGATCAACAATTGAGCCTAACCAAAACTGTAATCAAGCATTTGTAGATGTTATTCTTTCAGTTCATTCTCTTGGATCTAATCCAAATCTCTGTAAGGCAATGTGCCTTCCTATTTTGAGCAGTGAGCTCTAGGCAATGAGCCTGAATGCAAGTGCATTCCCATATTCTAAACTTCTTTTTGAGTATACTTTGATTATATTGTGGATTGGCCATCCACCATGGTTTTTCCCCTAATAGGGTTTCCACATAAAAATCCTTGTGTTATGGTGTTATGGTTATTTTCTTTTTGTTTTGGTATATTTCTTTTGATTGAATGTTTCAAGTGGGTTAATGATCAGAATAATAAAGTTAATTTTTGCAAAACACTGATTCACCCCCCTCTTAATGTTGCTTGTTTCCAATAATTGGTATCAAAGCTAGTACCTCGAAAGAAGTATAACAACTTGGGGAGATCTTGGCAAGTGTTTTCAATGGATACAAGTAGTCTTCAACAACAACTTTATGGTGGCCCTAGATGATCTTGACCAGTCAAAGTTTGAGAACTGGGAACTATAGGAAAGTCTTGAGAATACAGAAAAATTCATCTAGTCATTGAAAGACAAAATAAATGAATCAAGGGAGAAAAGAAAGGAATTATGTGATCAACTCAAGCAGAAGAACAGAAGCATAGAAGATGAACAACTCAGTCATGCCTTGAAGAAGAAAACAAAAGAGTGTGAAAATTTTTCCAAAGAAAATGTTTCCCTAATGCGTGAGATGGAATTCATCATGATGAAAATGACCAAGGAAATTGAAGATAGAAAGAAGAATGAAGAAAAGCTTGCTCAATCCTTGACAAAAAAATTTGAACAATGCAACTGATTGGACAATGAATTGGAACAATCTAAAAATAATGAGGAAATGCTTGAAAAATAGCTTGATGATCTTAGAGACGAATTTACTATTGCAAATGAGTACAAGGAGAAATTCAAAGCTAGTTCAGCCAAACTTGATGAACTAATTAAAGTTTAGAGGACTAGTGGTGACAGGCGAGGTCTTGGATATGAAGAAGGAGAAAGTTCTGGATCTAGACAAAAGAAATAAGGACAAGGGAGATTTAGGCAAGGAAATCAGGTGAATGGAGCTAGAAGGAATCTGGTAAGACAATAAAATGCTCAAAGATTCAATGGCTACTTATTTTCTTGCAACAAATTCGGCCATATGGCTTCTCAATGTAGGAGCAAGATGAACACAAGTGGACCATCATTCTCAAGTCAATGCTTTAATTGCTATAAATATGGTCATAAATCAAGTGAATGCAAAGTTGTAATGAATAAATTTCATAGAGATATCAGATGCTATGCATGCAATAGACTTGGGCATATTACTAACCAATGCAAATCAAGACAAAATCAGTAGAGCGATTGGCTTGGATAGAGAAGTGTTGTGTGCTACAGCTGCAACAAATTTGGCCACACTACTAGATTCTATTCGAATAGAAGAGGTCTGGTAAAATAGAACATGCAACAAGATGTTAAGGGAAAAGTTAAAGTCACTACTAATGTGATCAGAAGTCAGGTGAAGAAGAAATGGGTAAAAAAGAATCCCTCTGTTGAAGGAAATACACTAGCACCATAATCTACTTTTGGTAATTCCTTCAGAAATTAGTTTTAGGCCTTTGACCTAGGGGAAACTTTCAAGAAAATATCTTAACCCCTATCAATAACTGACACCGGAATGTGGATAGGTCTCGTTAGTACCCAGATGCTTTTTATATGTTGTTCAACCGATTTGAGAAGGTATTATGTAGTATAGGAGATCCACAAAAGAATTATTTATCTCAGTGCATGAAAACAAAGTAACCAAATGAACTAGGGTAAAAGAATTCATTGTGACAAAAGGGTTAGTTGTGTGAATGATAAAAAGAAAATTTTATCCTTCATTTGTCACTTTGCATTTTGGAGGAAAGTAGTTTGAAGAGCCCTGGAGTGAACTTTGCTGAATTGTGGAGAGATTCAAAGTCTGAAGAAGATTTTGCGATTAAACTCCAATCTGACAAAAAGGTATTTATCGAAAAGCCTATGAATTTTTTATTTTGCAATCATGGCCACTCCATTGGTAGTAGAGGTTAAGGACAAACCCCATCCTAAATTCAAATGACATCCTTATAAGTCTGTTGAGACCGAGCCCTTAGGAAAATTTTCATTTGTACCGTACGAGTATTGCACACAGAAGATATTAGGGCTTATATACATGTCAATATTCAATAATTAGGGAGCTCTCAAATAATGAATTTGTATTCCCATCATATAATTAAACAAGATCTTATTGTAATGCCAGAATTTCAAACCCTAGAAGAGAAGAAATTCACACAGTTTGCAAAATTTCCCATAGTTGAGGAAAGTGAATGGGTTAGATACATTTTGAGCGTGTTCATGCTGAGTTCATGTGGCTAAATATACCCTTAAAGATCACAAAAGAGGCTATATGTGCAGTCACAAGTCTGAATTCCACCAGTAGACTTCCAGTCTTTAAATCCATGAAGAATGAGAAGGTTACTGAGGCAACAGGTGTGCAATGGGATAGAAGGGATATGACAATAGAAGATATTGTTGAAGTGGATGTAAAATTTGCATCAATTGTCATTGGCTACAAGATATACCATTCTAGATGGGATAATTCTATATCTGGTACAACCATCTATGCAGCTTATGAAATGGTAAAGCAAAATGTAGAATATGACTTGTGCGAGCTGCTCAGAAGTCAGTTGATGGAGAATTTGAGTAAAATCAAGAAGGATAAGAATAATACTTTCAAATACGGTAATCTGCTATTGTGTTTATTCTTCTATTTCATGGATGAGGTTCTGGGTGTTGGAAAAGTACATTGGAAAAATGATGAGCCTGTAGTTGTTCAAATAAGGAACATGTTGTTTGGAATTGGTGATCATCAGGTCAGGAATACCACCCTCTGGGGGTACTTCAAAAATTTCTAGAATATGATGCATACTAGGGAAAGAATTCCCACTTCAATTGTGGAACAATACAAAGATACTATCTACTTCATATGGATATTGACCAATGTCATATGGAAGTTGTTGATTCCAAAGCAATATGGATCATGCCTATGGGATACAAAGTAGAGGAGAAAATCTTGAAGATGTATGCAAAACACTTGTTGAGTTCACTTTTGGATCAGGGAGAAGAGAGTTTTGGAACATATGCAAAGAAAAGTATGTAGGTTCATGAGGAATTGAAAAAGTCGGTGATAGTCAGGAGAGTGAGCAAAGAAGTACAAGTCTTTGCAGAAAGTATGGGCTTACAGGTGTAGAAGCTTTGAGAGAAGCAAGAAGGAGGAGAGATGAGGTAGAAGTAGCAAAAGAGAAATCAAAAACAGAGTTTGCTAGTCTAGGATCATCTTCTTCCCGCACTAGATCTACAAGGAGTTCCCCATCCTTATCCACTCTTACAACCAAGCCAGCTCAAGACAAGCCTTCTGGTAAAAGGAAGAGGAAGAAAAGAACAAGAACATATGAACCTATTTCAAAAGATGAGGAAACAAAATCAGAAGAAGTTTTGAGAGAAATGAAAGCTACCAAAACTTAGGCTATCAAGTTAAACAAGAGAAAATATTCCTGCAAAGAAGGAAAAATTTGATAAACCTAGTATGTCAGTTGAGGAAGTTGAGAATGCAGTTATCAAGGATGGTAATCTTAAGCCCCTTTGTGAATTGTATGAAACGTTTGATAAATCAAGTCAAATAATTCTTGAAGAAGCCACAATAAAACATATGAACATTTTCAATAAAGTTCTTGTTGAGATTATGTCTAGCTTACCAAAGAGTCTATATGATATTTTGGAGTTGAGAAGCTTAAGTGATAGAACAGAAGAAGAGAATCTGAGGAAGAGAATTCTTGCAGATTTGAGTCCAGAAATGTCAATTGAGGAGATGAATTCACTCCTTGAAAAGGATAAAAAGGAATTTAAGAGAAAGACAAGAGTGAATAAACTCACGATTGGTGAAACTGATATTGTTTTTGGTGAAACCAAGGAGATTATGGAAGATTTTATGTCAAATAATAAGATTAAGAGGAAATGAATATTGAAAATTTTCCAGAAAATGAGGAAGTGAATGCAAACGTTGAGGATTTTCATATTCCTCCTAATGTGGAAAATACAAAGACACCTATGGAAATTGAAGTTCCTAAGGTGGTATTAGCTAAGGAGAAGGAGGTGCAAAATGAAGAGGTTGAAGTGCCTAGAGGCAATCTAGAAATAGTCTCTGAAAAACCTAAGGTTGAAGAAAAAAAAGTTTAAGAAATCATAGTGGAAGGAAGAGACACTGCCAAGGTAGTGAAGAGATCTCTGATAGAGCACCAAGAATATTTTGATCCTGAATAGGATGAAAGATCAATCAATCTATCCACTTTGTCCCCAATTTAGATGATGAAGGTCGCATCAATTTCTCAAGCTAAGGCTAGCAAGAAGATCTTGAAGTCTCACATAGAGGATAGTGAATTCCTAAGCCTTGCATCTGGAGTTCTACAAAAATTAATGCCTACTCATTTCATGGATCCATCTAGTTCCTCTTCTGGTGAGCTAAAGAAGCTCATAAATGTTGTAAGTACTCAATTCGAGTCTCTTGAGAAATTTGCTAAGGATAAAGTGCAAAAAGAGTTTAATGGTAAAAGACTTAGTTGGTTGAAGGAAGTGATTGCAAAGGATAAGAAGTTGTTAGCCACCTACATGAAGAAAATTCAAGGTTCTATATCTGAAGATGGAAAGGCCTATAATGCATGTTTGGTTTTGTCCAAGTTTATTGAAGGTAATGAGAAAAAGGTGAAGGATCTTGAAAATCAATTGGCTATCATTTTTGATACTTTTGATCCATTAGCTGGTGATGTTTCTCAGCAAGAAGGTCAAGTAACATCTCTACTCGACAAAATAAGATGTTTAAAGAATGAATCTAACAGGATTTTTGGGAAAGTAAGTGAACTTAGAGGACTATTAGTCTGAAGATTGAGATAATGGTGAGTGCTTTGAAGGAAGCGAAAGTTGCTATGGCAGTTAATGACCCAGAGAATCTTGAATCTGCAAAAGCTCAATAATATTTAATGTGTGGTCACATAACAGTTTTGGAGAGTCTCAAAAAAGTTTGCAACGACAATTTAAGAGTGTTGATGCAAGACTTTGCAGATGTTTTCAAATCTTTGTAAGTTACAAGTTCATGCCTATGTAGTTTTGGAATTTTGTTTCAGTTTCCCCAGTTTTTTCCATTGATGTCAAAGGGGGGGAAGTGTACAATGGAAAATGTATAGTCATCTTATGGGAAGTTTCTTTTTTGAGCCGAGATTGAAGTTTCTTTTTGAAGTTTTGAAGTGGCAGTGTAATTCATGTTGGTTTTGTTTCGACACTTAGTCATTTTTCACTAAGTGTTGCCATCAATGCCAAAGGGGGAAATTATTGGAAAGAGACATTGAAAATTTATTTTGGTGTTGTCATTGATTGCAACCCTAGTCAGTAATTGGATCTGCATGACACCATTTTCTCACACTGGCAGGCAAATTGAGGACAAACAGGAAGAACAGAGCCTTCGGCAGTTTGGTGTTCAACAATTCGCATGCAGATTTCCAATTGTTATTTTGAGTTGTGGATCTCATGAAAGGTGCATCAGTGTATTTCTTGTGTTATCTAGAAATCTTAGTGCCTCGTACCAATTCATGTGTAAGTTTGAAGATCTGATTGATACTTTTTTGTTTATCAGTATTTTGGGGCCGACTTAGTTGATAAAATGTGGTGTGGATATTCAAGGAATGTTTATTTGAATATTTTTATGTTTGATCATTATGTTTTGGGTCCAAGCTAAGTTGTGGATGACCGTTGTGGATGTGCATTAGATAATTCTTAAGATTTGAGCTGATAGTTGCTAATATTTTTAAGTTTTATTAAAGTCGACTTCTTGTGATTAAATTGTTAGTCGTGGATATATATGTATGATCTATTATGTCATTTTGATGCATATGCATGGTGTGTCAATGTGTATTGTGAATATCAGAAGAGTGTTAGAGTGATTTTATGCACAGTTTCACTTGCGCATAATTTTTTTGTGGTGTGAGTCAAAGTAGAGTAGAGCAAAAGTTCAGTATCAATCAGAAGGACAGAAGATTGACAACTGAGCCTAACAAGAATTGTAATAAAGAATTTGTAGATGTTATTCTTTCAGTTCATTCTCTTGGATCTAATCCAAATCTCTGTAAGGTAGTGTGCCTTCCTATTTTGAGCAGTGAGCTCTAGGCAGTGAGCCTAAATGCAAGTGCATTCCCATATTGTAAACTTCTTTTTTGAGTATGCTCAGATTATATTGTGGATTGGCCATCCATCATGGTTTTTCCCTAATAGGGTTTCCGCATAAAAATCCTTGTGTTATGGTGTTATGGTTATTTTCTTTCTGTTTCTATATATTTCTCTTGGTTGAATGTTTCAAGTGGGTTAATGATCAGAATAATAAAGTTATTTTTTGTAGAACACTGATTCACCCCCCCTCTCAATGTTGCTTGTTTCCAACACATTAATTATAATTCAAACTCAATGTAAAGTTAAAAAAGAATAATACATTGAATAATAAAAACTTGGTAAGTTAAATCCAAAGAAATACAAGCCCAAGGAAATAACTAATCAAACATAGAAAAACCCAACAAATCAAAATTAACATGACAAAACAAAGGGAGCACTAGGGAAGGCAAGAAAGAGAACAATTAGACTAGGAAATGAATGCATGCATTAAAGATAATGCACCCAAAAATGTGGACTAGGAAATCAATAATAAAAAAGAATATAAAAACATTATCCAAGACAAATTTTAATGTAGTAACATATATGGTCATATGTTTGTTTTTATTGCATTTTCATATATATTATTTTGTCATAGTTGTTCTTTTGACCATAACAAATCTTCAAATTTCTTTCCCAAAACCAATTGATTGTATATTCCCCTTTATAATGCCTCATATTTTTCCCTAGTTATAAGGAAGCACATTAAATATGGTTGGCCTTACACACACACACACACAGATATATATATACCTTGATTCCAAACATATATGTTATATCTCATTGGCTTTCTAAGGTTAATGCATTATATAATATTAAAGGAAGTGATAAAGGAAGTGATCCTAAACATTTAAGTCATTCAATTTTTTCAATTAGTATATTGAAGTTATGGATTTCTATTTTTTTTTATTCATATTGTATGTGTTAGAGTTATCATACATTAGTTAATAATTAATTAATCTTTAATTGATTATTAGTCTAATTCATTCTCACGTGCTTAAGCTAAACTTAGGAGTGTTTTTAATGCTTTATTAGTTGAGCTAATATTAGATCATTATGTCACATCTCATGTGATGTTGACACTTGTCATGATCTGATCCCTTTCTCATTTAGGGATTTGCTCTTATAAGCACTCAAGCCTCATTATAATTATCTCTTGGATATTATCTGGAGCTTTCATACCTTCTTGAAAGTCTTTTCTATAGATTTTTCTCATTGAAGAATATTGCATACATTGTTTGCAGATATCTTGTGTGGAAGGTGTATTAGTTTGTTGTTTGATCATGTGACTCGTAGTTTTGTGCTTGTTTCACAATTCTAACATGATCTAATACCATGTTAGAACTTATTTGGCCTTGTTTGTCGGGGCCCATCATGCATTCTTTTTAGGGTTTTTAGCTACTCCCTAAGTTCATCTTAAAGGGGGGTGTTAGAGTTATCATGCATTGGCTAATAATCAAGTAATCTTTAATTGATTATTAGTCTAATTTATTCTCACGCACTTAAGCTAAACTTAGGAGTGTTTTTAATGCTTTATTAGTTGAGCTAATATTAGATCATTATGTCTCATCTCATGTGATGTTGACACTTATTATGATCTGATCCCTTTCTCATTTAGGGCTTTTCTCTTATAAGCATGCAACCCTCATTGTAATTATCTCTTGGATATTATCTGGAGCTTTCATATCTTCTTGAAAGTCTCTTATGTAGCTTTTTCTTGTTGAAGAATATTGCATATATTGTTTGTAGATATCTTGCTTGGAAGGTGTATTTGTTTGTTGTTTGATCCCGTGACTCATGGTTTTGTGCTTGTTTCACAATTTTAACATGCTCTGATACCATGTTAGAATTTATTTGTCCTTGTTTGTCAAGACCCATCATGCATTCTTTTTAGGCTTTTAGCTACTCCCTAAGTTCATCTTAAGGGGGGTTGTTATAGTTATCATACATTAGCTAATAATCAATTAATCTTTAATTGATTATTAGTCTAATTTATTCTCATGCACTTAAGCTAAACTTAGGAGTGTTTTTAATACTTTATTAGTTGAGCTAATATTAGATCATTATGTCTCATCTCATGTGATGTTGACACTTATCATGATCTGATCCCTTTCTCATTTAGGGATTTGCTCTTATAAGCACTCAACCCTCATTTTAAATATCTCTTAGATATTATCTAGAGCTTTTGTATCTTCTTGAAAGTCTCATCTTCTGTATTTTTTTCTTGTTGAAGAATATTGCATATATTGTTTGCAGATCTCTTGTGTGGAAGGTGTTTTTTTTTTTTTGTTTGATCCTATGGCTCATAGTTTTGTGCTTATTTCACAATGCTAACATGGTATTAGAGCATGGATTCAACAAACCCCTTGTCGATTTATGAGGTTTTTTTCTTCAACAAGGGTTGCAGGCTTTAGATCTGAATCTCCTTTGCTTATTTTGAAAATTTTTGAGGCAGGCATTTTTCAAAGCATTTTTGTATGAAAAGGACCTCGCCGTTGGATCTAGAGTTGTCGAAAAAGTCAAATTTGGATTTTGTTTCACCTAATTTTGATTCCTGATGCCAGAACTATGAGGTTTTGAAGTAGTTGCTTTGTTTCCAGATCTGGAGGGTAGTTACAATTTTGGTGCATTTTGAGCCAAAACGGACATCACCATTTTCTGCCTCTTTACAATGATTTCATAAATGGGCTTCTATGGCCATAATTTAGAGATTGGAAATCTAACCTAAATAGTCATTCAACCACTATGAAGGTGCATTTAACTTGTCAACCTAGGGATGTGAACTTGAAATGGGTCAGCACTGTACGTGCACTAGGGGCTCAAGTAGTCATTGCGTCCTACAACTAAGAAACACAATGTTGAAAGTAAATTATTGAAAAGGAAGTAAAGCAAATACTATGCATCAACCCACAACTATGTTGAACTAAAATGCAAAGCGAGAATGAAAGATCTAAGCAACAAATAGGAACTACTCTGTCTGCTTTGGCTGCAGGAATAGACACATAATGGACTTCTAGTGGCTGCAAGAACATTCAATGCCAAATTTCAAACTGAGTATCAAATGACAAGTAATATTAAGCTATTGTTAAACTAAGAGAACGGATTACTCACCAAGTGGGCTCCCTTGGATAAGTATTCTCTATACTAATAACAACTCAGATGTTTGAACTCAGAATTTTATTTTCATTTACTGTAAATTGTGAATATAAAGAGTGATGTATTTGTATCACTAAAATGAGAGTACAATGTAGAATCGTGCAACCTCCTAAAGAAGGAACATCAAATTATTATTTATACTATAGTTAACAAGGTAGTCAACTCCACGACTAGGAGGATGCTATTTAGGGAAAGTAGGGAAAAGTGGAGCAGTGGTGGTTACACGCACATGGAATCTAGTCAGACATGCAAGTCAAGCGCAGATTCAGCACAATAGTAGCGCCCATGCATGCTCGATCATTAAGGTCCACTGCAAGGGAGTTACATTCGGTTGCATGAAGAATCTCTGATGCCGACTTCCTTTGACCTGGAGTGGCTCCTCGGCTGGACATTATGGTGCATGCCCAGCTGGCGGTATCCTCCATAACTTGATGTATTAAGGTTGCAGTCCAAGGTTAGTATGCACAATAACTGCACATCAATAACCACTCTAAGAAACACTCGTTAATAATCAACATAGATGACCCACATATTATTTCAAATATCATAAAAGCCTACAAAGATAGGGTAATTTCAAATGTTAATGGTTCGAGGGAAACATTATGCCAATACCAACACTTAAAGCATCAAAATCCATGACATCAATGAGAAAATAGACTATAGATTTTACCCAAACTAGACCAAAAAATAGGCTCATCACTCCCCCCAACCTAATGTTTTGTCGGTCCTCCAATAGAAGAGTTATTTTTTTGCTTGGTCAAAGCTCTGAAATTTGCAAATGAGAACTGTCCAACATCAGTGGTCACAATGCGTGAGTCGGGATCCCAATAGAATCCTCCCAATATGTCAAATCTTTCCCATCTCTACCTTTATGCAGCAATATCACTCTAGTAGAATCTGAAATTTGGAACAGGTGACATGAGCATGGGTGGCTGAAAAGTCAAGGGAAGCCAATTCATCCCTGAGTTCTTCCAATCTGATCAATTATTTTCAACGTTGCAACATAATTGTGGATGGAATGAGGCTCAGCCTACTTCAGCTCATCGGTCAAACTATTCCATCTCTGAGATAAACATCTCCTAATGGTTTCCTCTTTTGTTGTTGTTTTTACCTCATACTCAGTGTAAGCTGCCTCAATCAAAGGCATAATCTTGTTGCCATAGCTCAGTCTAAGTAGCATTCTATGCCATTCTCTATAAATATCCCTTGGGTTATTTGATTCAGCTCTAGCATGCAAAGGGATATCAGAGTCCAATTATTTATAAACACTATGTTGTTGTCCCCAACTAATTTTATTTTTCACCCAAGACATGAATGCTCTCAATTGAACATCTCCAACATACAACAGTGGGTTCCATTCATGGTATTTTGTGACAGGATAATTATGTAAATAAAATTCACATAACGAATTCTTCATTTTAGGAGAGGAAATCCTATAAGCATTGAAAAATTCCATAGGGGTATCAACAAAAGGATTCAAACCTGAGGCAATTCTTGACATCTTAAAGAGAGATACTTCTCTTTCAGGAGTAGAGCATAGACCCTCGGGGGTTCTCTACATTCTAGAATCTTTGGTGCCAAAGCTGCCATATCATCTACCCTCTGCTTCAGGGTAGAAATTTCTACATTTTTCTCCTCAATTTCTTCATCCTTCTTTTGAATTTCTTCCTTTAACTTCCATTTTTCCCTTTTCCATTCTTCCTCCCTTCTTTGTATCTTTTTCCAAAGATTCAAAATTTTTGCATGTACTGAAAAATCAGGAAGGTTATGAATACCTACCAGTCTTTTGGTATATGGCATTATTTACATAGACTCGGGTATTCCAGTTGTCTCTAGCTGTAAGGGTGATGTTTCTTCTTCCCTTCATTGCAGGAACTCTTGCTCTTGTTCTAGTTTTTGTTGTAGGACTTCATGCTTCAAGACTCTTTGTTCATGCTATAGGAAGTTCTAATTTTCTTCCAATTCCTCAGCAATGCTAGCAAGATCAGCTAGTGTTATGTTTGTTGCTCCCTTAAATATGCCTTATTCTTCTTCTTTTTCACACACCTACTCCATTGGAGCTTCAAGGTCTTCATGTGGGGTCTCATTAGGTTTAGGGCTTTCCTAGACAGGCTCGAGTGGCCTTGATTTCCTGGTAGGTCCTTCACATCTTCCTTTGGCTACAGGAGGAATAGTATCAGCTTTCCTCTTTTTCAAACTTGGTACTTTTATTTCCATAGGATGTATTTTAGCCTTTCCTTTTCTTATTTCTACCTCCCTCTGTTGTGCCCTAGTTTTCATGAGGGTTTCGAGTGGGACTTCATCATCATCAGAACCTAAGGAAGAGCTTTCTTCTCCTAACCACTTTGTTCCAAAAGAACTAATTGCAATGGTTTCCTCAGCTGCAGGAGGATTTGTGCCAGAGCCAACGCTAGAGATTGAAGCACTAGGAATGGCTTCCTTCGTGCTTACCCTCCTGCTAGACCTATGAGATCGGGGTATAGCCATAGGTGGCAAATGTTCAACATCAACAGACTCCTCCTGGCAATAATCTTGATCAACCTTAATAAACTCTTCCCAATTCATTCCAGAAACATCATGTAGATATTTTTCAACTAGTAATTTAATCAGGCAATGGTGGGAAATAGAATTGTCCCTACCTTTCTGGGTCTCGGTCATCATGATTGAGAGAAGATTGTACAAAACATTGGGTACATTCATCCTCCTCCCACATCTCATGTGGTTCAAAATCTTGAAGTGGAAAGAATGCAAGTTTGACTGGCGGCTTTCGCAAGTAATGTATTTGATGACATACACAGATATCTACTTCCATGGCTCGAGTAGAGACATTCTTTTTGTGCACTGGTTGTCTATGGTCAATGGGGGATCATTTGGCTCTGCGAATTCAGCCCTAGTTGTCCTAGCATCTCTGGAAACAAGGTAATTTTCACCATCAGTAGGTAACCCTGTAACTTCTGCAATTCTTTCCTCTGTTGCTACAACTTCTAACCATTTTATTGTGGCTTTTCTTTCCAAAAATGTCTAGGAAAATTCAAGGGATATGCCTTCATCAAAACCATCCAGTTTCAAAAATTAGTCTATCCATCCACAGTTTTGAAATTCAGCCAGGCATTGTGCATCCTATAGTAAGATATCATGCACCATGGGTTCATTTCAAACTAACCCACCTCCCATTGTCTGCAATCAAACAAATTCTCTACAACTCCTTTCAACTTTTGCACTTCCCTGCAATATCTGCATTGACTGTATTTTCTTCTTTTGTTCTATCTTCTTGCTTGCAGCTCAAGGTTAGGACAAGGCAATAATATCAAGAAAAGAAGTGATAGAGGGAAGTTATGATAGGAAAAATTAGCGACTATAGTTACTGTCATTTCACTCATGCAATCAACTCATTTTAAAATGTTGACGCAGCCTAATATGGTTTGACACATGGGCAATAAAATATTTGCATCTTTTTCGTTTCCCTCCCCCCAACCTAAATTTGGACATCTTTCCACACATGTGAGATGGGAGTGGTGATTGACAAGAAATAATAGCATTTATGTGAATACCTATGTTAACGTACATCAATTAAATGAATGTACTTAAAAGATGATTAAATAAAGCAATTAATGTGCACATACCTAAATGTGTGGAAGATTTACTGCAAAGATCGTGGATAAGTAACGCTCGCCTTATTGGAAAATGGATTGAGAAATGAATGAAGATGGGGTGGAATGGAATGATATGGAATGAAGTGATGGAAGAGAGAAAAAGATGGTACGGATGGGTGGATGGGTGGATGACAGAGAAATGGACTTTCACATAAGTGAAAGTCTTTATTATGAAAAGTGTGTACCTCAATTAGGTTGAAGGAGGGACACTAGGTCCATCACCTTCGGTTGCAAGAAGCTCTAAGTGCTAGGTGAACTACTGCAGGAATTCTTCTTTAGAAGTTGGCCTATGATATAACCTGAGGCGATGACTATTGACAAGTAATTTGAACTTGACAGGGTCAATGGTGTTAAGTTGAACGGCTCCGTTGGGAAATACCTCAACAATCTCGTAGAGTCCTAGCCATCTCATTTACAATTTTCCTACATTGTCCTGGTATCTACAATCATAGAGCAAGGCCCAATCTCCTGGTTTGAACTTCTTTCTTTGATAAATTTTCATGCCACCTGATCCTCTAGTTTTGTATTACTTCAGTATGCTACAAGGCTACTCTCCTTATTTCATCCAAAGCATTTAGTTGCATGATTCTTTCTCTTTGTGCTTCAAAAATGTCGATCCCTAAATCCACTGCAGTTCGCAGAGTTGTGTTCAAATTCGATTGGCATCATGGCGGTATTTGCATATAGCAACTCAAATGGGGTGAAGCCTGTAGTTGTTTTCCATGTTGTCCTATAGGCCCAAATAGCTTTGAGTAATCTGTTCACCCAATCTTTCCTATGAATATCCATCATTTTGGTCAAAATAGCTTCAATTTCTCAGTTTGTCACCTCAACCTGGCCATTAGCCTGGGGGTGATAAGGAGTAGATTTTATGTGCCTAATGTTATATTTATACACTAGTGTTGCAACAAGGGTTGATGTGAATTGTGGCCCTTAATTAGTCACTATTTCTCTTGGAACTCCATATCTTGTGAAAATATCCTCATAAAGAAACTTTGCAACTTTGTTATCCTTTGCATGCTTCATGGCCTTGACTTCTACCCATTTTGTTACATAATCAGTGCATACCAATATATAAGACTTACCATTTAATGGAGGGTCAATTGGTCCTATAAAATCTAATCCCCATTTGTCAAAAGGAGTGATCACTATTTGAGGGCACAGTGGCATCTCATCAAATCTAGTTGGTCTGCCCATCTTTTGACATCTATAACATTTTCTGGTATACCTTCCTATATCTCTATGGAGTGTTGGCCAGTAGTACCCTATGTTCAAGATTGTCATTCTTGTCCTTTTGGCCGCAAAGTTTCCTCCACATGGTTCATTATGACATGCATGCAAAATGTCATAAGTCTCATCTTCTCATGACATGGTTAGGTCCAAAGTAAAAAAAAATCCAGCAATCCAATAGAAAGGAAAAGATTTTTCAATGAGTGCCCTTTTCTCTTTTGGGGAGAAGTGAGAAGGAACTCAACCTGTGACCAAGTAGTTGGCTATGTTAGCATACCAAGGTATTTGCACACTGAGGGAGAATAAATTCTCATCGGGAAAAGAGTCATATATGGGTTGGTTGTCATCTGATGTAGTCATCCTTAAAAGAAAATCTACAACATTAGCTCTTCATGGCTTATCTACAATAGTTATATCAAACTCTTGCATCAATAATAACCATCTTTCCAATATCCATGTGATCAAAGGTTTATTCATGAGATATCTAATGGTTGCATAATCAGTGTGCACAAAGATTTGATAGCCCATTATGTAATGTCTGAATTTGTTCAATGCATAAACTACGGCCAGCATTTCCTTCTCTATCACAATATAATTGAACCTAGCTCCTTGCAAATTTTTGCTGACAAAGTATATAGCATTTTCAACAACTCCCTCTTTTTGTCCTAAGACTACTCCTATGGCATAATCTGATGCATCAATGTGAATTTGGAAAGGAAGCTCCCAATTGGGTCCCTTAAGTACAAGAGCATTTATCAAAGTTGTCTTCAAAGCAAAAAATGCCTTGTCACAAGCTTCAGTCCACTGAAATTCGGCATCCTTAGTGAGAAGGGTATACAACGGTGTTGCTACCTTGCTGAAGTATTTGATAAATCACCTATATTATCCTGCATGACCCAAGAAACTTCTAACATCCTTTTGTTTCGCAGGTGTAGGAAGATTTGTGATTACCTCTATTTTTGTAGGATCTACTTGAATTCCCTTGTGGGAGATGTAGTGGCCAAGAAATACACCCTCTTGCATCATCTTAAAGCATTTTTCACTATTTAAGGAAAAGTTTTGATCCTCAGATCTTTGTAGGACCCTTTTGAGATTCTCTAATGCTTGATCAAAGTCAACACCATAAGTGGTAAAGTCATCCATCTAAATCTCCATGCAATCATGAGAAATGTCTGAAAATATATCAATGACTGCCCTCTAGAAGGTTGCAAGTGCATTGCACGAGCTGAATGGGAGCACCGAGTAGGCATAGGTCCCCCATGGACAGGTGAATGTGGTCTTCTCCTGGTCTTCTGGTGTAATTTGGATGCGATGAGCTGTTCCCTCCTCTCCATTGGTTTGTTTGTTTCCAATTTCCTAGAGGTGGTTTCCAGTGCCCTTGAAATTGTTGCCAATTCCCTTGAGGTTGTTGCCACTGAGGTGGAGGACTTTGATGGCTAGGCCAAGCATTTGGAGGGTTACTCCAAGGCTGTGGTGGATATCCTCCATAACTGGGTGGATATGGGAGCTGCCATTGGTTGCGGATAGACTAGGTAAAAATATGGTCGGCCTTAGGATAGCGTGGATATGGTGGCATACCTTGTCTTGGAGCCATGGGCTTCCTAAATGCTGACATAGTAGACTTGAGGTCTTCTTCAATGCGAGATTGGCTTGAACTTCAGTGAAGTCTACTTACTTTTCAGTTAAGACCATCTGCATATGCGGTCCCTCTTTTTTTGTCTACAGTGAGGACAATACTCTGTCAACATCATTTTTGCCTCCTCTTGCTCCTTTTTGGCCAGAAGTGTATCTAGCTGAGTAGCTAGATTGTTAATAATATCTTGCTTGAATTCTACCAGAAAATTAGTAATCTCCATTCTTGAAACTCCATCGGTAGTTGACTTACCCATGGATGATTGATAAGCTCTCCCTTTCTTTGAAGCTGACATGGAGTAATTCTGGCATATCTTCTTGATATCTTCCCAAGAAACTTGGGAGATATCTCCTCCTACCATGAGGTCCAAAGCATCCATGCATCCATCATTGATTCCTCTTAGGAAAAGCAACTTTTTTGAGTCTTTATTAAGTGCATGGTGTGGAGATTTTTGTAAGCAAAACAAAAATCTTGCAATTTAGTCTTCCAGGCTCTCATCTGCCTTTTGTTGCATTCTAAAAATATCGCCTCCTCTCATGTCACTACCCCTGCAGTATTCCTTATACTTCTCAAGGAATTTTTTCTTCATGTCCTCCCAAGTTCCCACAATATCTCTGCCTAGGCTCATGAACCATCTTAATGCAACCTCTTTCAAAGTGGTAGGAAATAACTTAAGCCTATGGGCGTCAACAATATAATCATAACTCCTGTATAGTATGTCAAATTCAAACAAGAAGGTATCAGGATCTTTTGTCACAAGTCCATAAAACTTAGGGAGTGTTGAGGTAGGAATGTTCTTAATGTTGTCAACTTCATTATGATGGGCAATGGGAAAAGGAAAATACGATTGGTTTTGTTTGTTCCCATTTGCATCACCCATGCCTACTTGATGTGGTTCAAGGACAAAGGGGTTCTCAAGCTAATTTTGATCTTCTGGGGAGACTTCAAAACTAGTCAAATCAGAATATGCATCTGCAAAGGGGTGTGGAGCTCCTTCTGATAAGTTGTAGTACTCAACTAACTAGAATGGACGAGGATTGCTAGGAAGAAATGCCCCATAAGCATCCCTTCTCCTTCCTCTATGCATGCGGTATCACTCACTATCAGTCAGCTCACACAAAAAATTGGTAAAGAATCAGGAGGGTCATTACTTCCTAGACAAAATTATGCTAAGAACAACTTCTAAAGATACTACAGCAAAACTACCAATGACTCCAAAAAATTCCTAGCTTGACACCATCCCTGAAAACGACACCAAAAATGTCTTCCTCCTACAATGATTTCATAACTGGGATTCTACGGCCATAATTCAGAGATTGGACATCTAACCTGAATAGTTATTCAACCACTATGAAGGTGCATTTAACTTGTCAACCCAAGGACGTGAACTTGAAATGGGTTGGCACTATATGTGCACTAGGGGCTCAAGTAGTCATTGTGTCCTACAGCTAAGAAACACAATGTTGAAAGTAAATTGTTTAAAAGGAAGTAAAGCAAATACTAAGCATCAACCCACAACTATGTTGAACTGAAATGCAAAGCGAGAATGAAAGATCTGAGCAACAAACAAGAACTACTTTGTTTGCTTTGGCTGCAGGAATAGACACAAAATGGACTTCTAGTGGTTGCAGGAACAATCAATGCCAGATTTCAAACTAAGTATCAAACAACAAGTAATACTAAGCTACTGCTAAACTAAGAGAACAGATTACTCACCAAGTGGGCTCCCTTGGATAAGTATCCTCTATACTAACAACTCAAACGTTCGAACTCAGAACTTTATTTTCATTTACTATAAATTGTGCATACAAAGAGTGATGTATATGTATCACTGAAATGAGAGTACAATGTAGAATCGTTCAACCTCCTAAAGAAGGAGCATCAAATTATTATTTATACTATAGCTAACAAGGCAATCAACTCTATCATTGGGAGGTCACTATTTAGGGAAAGCAGGGAAAAGTGGAGCGACAACAATTATGTGCGCATGGAATCCAGTCAGACATGCAAGTCAAGTGTAGATTTAGCACAGCAGTAATGCCCATGCATGCTCAATCATTAAGGTCCATTGCAAGGCGGTTACATTCAGTTGCATGAAGAATCTCTGTTGTCGGCTGCCTTTGACCTGGAGCGGCTCCTCAGCTGGACGTTATGGTGCATGCCCAGCTGGCGGTATCCTCCATAACTTAATGTATTAAGGTTGCAGTCCAAGGTTAGTATGCACAATAACTGCACATCAATAACTACTTTAAGAAACACTTGTTAATCGTATGCAAATAAACATAGATGACCCACATATTATGCCAAATATCATTAAAGCCTATAGAGATAGGGTAATGTCAAATGTCAATGGTTTGAGGGAAACATTATGCCAATACCAACACTTAAGCATCAAAATCCATGACATCAATGAGCAAATAGACTATAGATTTTACCCAAACTAGACCAAAAACTAGGCTCATCAACCATCATGCTCAGAAGGCCCAAAAACCATAAGATCGCCTGTCAAATCGTCAAATTTGATGAAATTGGCATCTAAGGCAAAAAAAGATTGTTAGGCAAGCCGTATGGCCTCCACAACACGAAAATCTAGGCAAGAATCAAAAAAATCTAAAAGGTCTACGTATTTTTTTATAAATTTCAATTTTTTGAAATTTATTAAATAAATAAATAAAAAGTGCAGGCAATTTTATTTAATTAGGAGGCATATTTTTTTCAAAGTTGGGTGCATTAAAGTCAGGGTACCTTTTAATAGTACCTGCAGGGTACCCCTACCTATGTAGGCCCCCTGCGAGCCCCTTGTACACTTTATGGCAGTGTGTTCAATCTACCAGTTGGCATTCTTTCTGCTCCTAGCATTTTCCAAGCCGATGACAGCCTCCTCTCCTTTACCGGCACCAACCAATTTTCCCAGCAAGCAACCATGACTATCTTCGGTGATGTCAAAAATATACCTAAGGTTGCCCTTACCTCCAAATTTTTTTGGCAAAGGTATCATTTTAGCATATTCGGCTGGAATATTCCATCGGCATTTTCTACAAGGGCCAATTTTTTTCTGGAAAATTGGGGAATATTCCTCATAATATTTCATTGATGTCAATGGTACGGATGCTAGCAGGGCCCCTTTGACCCCTTCTTTGGCCTCCAAGGAGTGATTTTTTTCTTTTGGCCATAATTCTGGCAAACGATATCATTTTTCAGCAAACGAGATATCGTCAAAAAGCTAGTTCCGCCAACTTTCTAGTGTTGTGGGTCTCATTGCTTCATTTTGTTGTTGGTGCATTCTACAATCAATTAAATTCAAAGGAGTTGTTTTTAGTCCCGAGCTCATAACTTTTGACCAGTTTCTTTGTTTTTCATGATTCCAATGGCGTTGCAACCATCTTTTAGAGCTCTTCAGTTCCATCCATGCATTTTTTCCAAATTGTTCTCCAAGTACATTGTATTCATATTTTTGTGTTTTCGCACTCTGGTGAATTACTTGGACATTTTAGCTCTTGGAAACTTTTTGTTTGCGTGGGTTCCTTTGATTTTGGCCGTTCTTCATGTATTTTCAGTCTTGTGTCTTTTTCTAACATTATGAGCTTCCATTGTAAGCACTTATGATTTTGTAAACACACTGAGATAAAGTGCCTCTGTATTGCACCTGTATTATGGGATCTTGCACATCACTTTGTGCCTTATTGTACTCGCACTATGATATAAAGTGTCATGGGGTTGATGTTTTCCTTTGTTTTTCCTTCACACCTTTTTCATGTGTGTGCCTTGGTTTGCACATCCTTTATATCTTCTTGTACTTTCACGTCTGCACATTCAAATGTTCTTAGTTCATTATCATGCACTACATTCAGGCATTTGGTTTGTGTACCTTTCACGCCTCTTCATTATCAGCATTATGGGGGGGTTTCTACTATTGGTGCTAATGCTTTCTTGGTTTTGCGTTGGAGTGAGGTACATATATAGTATTTGTTCCTATGTACTAGGCAGATGCAACAGCTGGTTACCCATGCATTTCGGTGAGATGGAGCACTTACCATATGGAAACTCTTGCATTCCTATTTATGGAGGCAACCTTCCATTTTTCACTTGATCAGTTCTTCAGACTATTGTTACTTGTGCCATCTATATCTTTGAGTTCTTGATGCATGCCTTGGTTTTCCATCTGATTCTAGTAGTGTCATTGGGGGCACTCATACAGATTCTTGTCTTCTTGATCCTGATCATCATATGTTTCAGCGGAGATTCTTCTTTCAGCATTTAAGTAGTCATTCTTCAACAATATTTGCAGCTTCTTCATGCTTCAATGGTGTTCTTTTGTTCATCATTTGTTCCTATCTTTTGGGACAACCTTGCCTTGCTTGGAGGATTCTTCAGTCCTTCACTTGACTTTCATCTCTTTTTGGAGTAGATTTTTTCCCATGAGGTTTTCTCTATTTCTCCACATTATAGAGATCTATTGTTTGTACATGGGTACCTTACATGACCTTGTTTGTCGGGACCCATCATGCATTCTTTTTGGGGTTTTTAGCTACTCCCTAAGTTCATCTTAAGGGGGGTGTTAGAGTTATCATACATTAGCTAATAATTAGTTAATCTTTAATTGATTATTAGTCTAATTTATTCTCATGCACTTAAGCTAAACTTAGGAGTGTTTTTAATGCTTTATTAGTTGAACTAATATTAGATCATTATGTCTCATCTCATGTGATGTTGACACTTATTATGATCTAATCCCTTTCTCATTTAGGGTTTTTTTCTTATAAGCACTCAACCCTCATTGTAATTATCTCTTGGATATTATCTGGAGCTTTCATATCTTCTTGAAAGTCTCTTCTGTAACTTTTTCTTGTTGAAGAATATTGCATATATTGTTTGCAGATATCTTGCGTGGAAGGTGTATTTGTTTGTTGCTTGATCCCGTGACTCTTGGTTTTGTGCTTGTTTCACAATTATAACATGCTCTGATACCATGTTAGAACTTATTTGGCCTTGTTTGTCAAGACCCATCATGCATTCTTTTTAGGGTTTTTAGCTACTCCCTAAGTTCATCTTAAAGGGGGGTGTTAGAGTTATCATACATTAGCTAATAATCAATTAATTTATTCTTATGCACTTAAGCTAAACTTAGGAGTGTTTTTAATGCTTTATTAGTTGAGCTAATATTAGATCATTATGTCACATCTCATGTGATGTTGACACTTGTCATGATTTGATCCCTTTCTCATTTAGGGCTTTCCTCTTATTTAAACACTCAACCCTCATTGTAAATATCTCTCGGATATTATCTAGAGCTTTTATATCTTCTTGAAAGTCTCCTCTTCTGTAGCTTTTTCTTGTTGAAGAATATTGCATATATTGTTTGTAGATCTCTTGTGTGGAAGGTGTATTTGTTTGTTGTTTGATCCTGTGGCTCATGGTTTTGTGCTTGTTTCACAATTCTAACAGTATGTGGTTGTTTTGAAATTGTAATGGTGAGATTAGTATATTTAAGTTATTTTCTATTTAATTTTCTATCTATTTTGATAAGAATGACTTACTGTAATAAAATATTGATAAATGAAATATTCTTATGTAAAGTTTGCTTCATGGTCGATTCTTATTCATCTCTATTCCATTTTGTTGGTCTTTATTCTCTTATATTCAATGTCTATTTTGGAGAACAATAAGAGTACACTTCAATTATAAAATTACAATAAATGAATTTGAATTTGCATTGTCATCATTTAGGATATCTACATGTTTGTCTATTTGTCTTCAATATTGATCACCACAATTAATCTAACCCACCAAGGGGTTTGACCTAAGAGAATCTATTCACCTATCAAGTTGGAAAGCTCCTAAACAATATCCCAAACTCCTAAATGGCATTCCTAGACATCACCTTGATCAATCCAAATAGCAAGAAGGTGAAAGAAAACAACTTTCTAGGTGCACATTATGTTAAATTGTTCTCATGCAACTCAAATCAACCCGGAACATTAAATCATTCTTTTGTAGCTCATAATTGAACCCACAATAGTCAAGACTCGAGATTGCACCACATAGATTCTAGGACAATAAAAATATTAAGGTAATCATTAGACTAAGGAAATTAATTTTTGTATAGTGGTGAATTGACTCTACACAACTTCAACATCATTCTTCCATCATCAATTTTAGAGGCAAGTACTATTATCCCTTGTATTTAATTTTTGTACATTTATTGCAATTATCTTTCCTAACTCTATTATTTAAGGTGATTAGTGTTTACCTGGTTGTATTTATCTATTTACCCTAGATTTATGTAAAAGGGATTTTATTCCCTTTACATTTTGGTGAACGTAACTTGTCCTACACTACCTAAGGTTTTGTCTTTGAATTTTACCTTCTAAATTATGGTTTTTCATACCTAACTTTTAGTGTTATATTACTATTTTTTGTATTTACATTTAGAGTTTGATTTCCCTTTCTTAGTTATGCTCCATAGGATCCTCTTATTTTATGGTTTATGATTTGTTACGTGACCTTGCTTTTATTCACCCAACTCACTTTTGGATTCAACTCTAGAATTTCTTTTTTGATATGATTTCTTAATGTTTTTTCAACTTTACAAATCTATTAGTGATTAATATTGTTTCCTCTCTCTCTACCATATTGTTTTGTTTTGAGATCCTAATATTCCTTTGTCATGAACACTCTTATGATTGATATTTAAGATGATGATAGAGACATGTCACTATAGATCTAGATAGAGATTTATCACATTACATATTGCATCATGCAAAGATCTATTGCATTGCCACATTGCATGTAGATTCACATAAATTGCATGCTTGCATCTTGCAGAGATTTATCACATTTGCCACATCATGTGGAGTTTTGATCACACTAACTCATTTTTTGGGGGTGTATCACATGGCTACATTTATGGGGACTCATGCCACATTACTACATAGCACATAGTCTCTCATATCACTTTCTCTACAAGCATAATTTTTCACCCCTTCTCTCTATCTTTTTTATTTTTTCTAAACAATAGAGCACCTTGTAGTTTGTACTAATTTTGATTATGAGACAAAAGCTAATCATTGCATGTGTTTTCACTCTTTATAGGTTGTGATGGAGTGCATCTACTGAGGAGAATACAAGAAGAATTATTGTATCCTCTTTCAAAGTTCTTTTTTTATGAGTGTCTATATATTTACTTCTCATGTTGGTTGTGAATGTCCATATACTATGAAATACATGTTCATTTTAGATTCACAAATACATAAAATGGGGACAAAATATAATACTGAAATTAGCATATACCAATGCCATTTCCCATTTAGTTATTTGCCCAACTTGATGGGAATGTTTTAATACAACATATTGACAAGTGGCATACTCTTGTGCTAGGCATGACTCACGACCCAATCCCTATCCATCTATTTCACCCTTATTTTCCCTCCCTACTTTTGGTTTAATAAAGTGAGACAAGGCAGGATGGGTATGCTTCTAATCAAATTGGTTGGACACCTCCCTAGTTTCAACATCTACATGTTTCAATTCCATCCCTTTTGTGCCTATATCTATATGTTCACCCCTAATCTTGATATTCTCACTTTATCCCCACAATTCACTTTTGCATTACTCAAGAATTGCCTAGTTCATTCCTAAGGTATGCAAGACTAATGCTCAAAATCAAATCATTAAATTTAAAATTCAACTTTTTCGCTTCCTTCTACTAGCCTTATGAGTCAGCTAACACATGTTTTGTGTGACATGCTATGTCAAAGTATATAAAGGCAATCAATGTGTACTTAATTTTATATGACAAAACAATTAGAGCACACTTCAATTCTTAAAGGACAATAAAATTGGTTAAATTTGCATGTCACCATGTATACCATCTACATGTTTGTGTATGTTGTCTTTGATATTGCTCATCATCATTAATCCAACCCCACCAAGGGGTTTGGCCTAGGGGAACTCCACCACTCATGGAATCAACAAACTCCTAAATGATGTCCCTACACACCACATTGACAAATTCAAACAAGAAGAGATAAGGACGAACAACTTTTTAAATGCTCATTCTATTAGATCATTCTCACATGGCTTAAGATCAATCATGTGCTTTGGATCAAGTTTATGTAGCTTGGGATTGAACTACAAAGATTTTTGAGATGGTAAAAATTATGTGACAATCATCAAACCAAGGACATTAATATTTGGGCAGTGATGAACCGATCCCACACAACTTCAACATTATTCTTCTATAATCAATTTTACTGCTAAGTACTTTTATCCCTCACATTTAATTTCCATACATGAATTGCAATTATCTGCCCCAACTCTATCATCAAAAATAATTAGTGATTAATTGATCGCATTTATCTATTGACCCTAAATTTATGAAAAAGATTTTATTCCCATTGCATAATATTGCACTAACATATAATTTTAAGGCTTCCAAAAAGCAGGCATATTGATTCCTTAGTTTCTACATCTTCAAGTCTCCATAATTCTCCTCTTAGCTGTTTGTATTTTTTCCTCATTCTAATGATGGATCACTGGGTGTGATCCAAAAGGTCAATCCAAAAAACATACACAGTTTAAACCAGAAGCGTACTCTATTAAGAGGAACCTTGTAATTTAATCCTAAATTTTTCAGAAAAGTCCATTTTTTCATATTTTTATATATAATTTATACGTTTTAGTTTATAGGTTTGGGGAGTTATCTTTCTGCCCCATACAGGATTTGATGAATGAAAACAAAATGGATTGATGAGATTTCTTCATGTCTGCATATTCTTGTTATAACCCTTTTACTCAATGTACAGAACAAAAGAACAGTAAAGAAATGGCCGGAATACTCATTTACTTGTATAGTCATTGTCATATACTCTTTCATTATAATCTCATTCATACCCTCTCAAGGATATTAGTGTCCAACTGTGTAGGATATTTTGGTCAGTAACAGTTTTGAATCAAGTTTTTCTTAATGGAGAAATGACCTATCAATTACTTTTGTTGGGTAGGCACAGGTGATGCCATTGGGCTTTTACAGTTTATAAAGATCAAAGCGATAAGGTGTAATCTCAAAGCACAAGGATTGCATGGGCTACAGAAACCAGTACATATCCCCCACAAAAGAATTTCTCCATAACCAAGCTTTGTAGGCATACTAGTTAATGAGGTTTAAGCTTCAGCAGCCCAAAACTGGGAAAAAAGAGTTTTTTAATTTGTGGGTGATTTGTTTGCAGTATATTACCATGCAAAATTCTTTTGGGTTAGACTGCACAAGTTATTTGAGTTCCAAATTATCAGGTCTCACCACTGGCTTTTAAGTTTTTCTTTGATGAGGAGTCCAGTAGTGAGACCTGTGGCTGTAAAATCAGGATTCAAATAACCTACACAGTCTAAACTAGAAGAATCTTGAAGAAAAAACAAGAGTTTTCCCGTTTGTTTTAGTTTAGATAATCAATATCAAGCAAAAAGATGCACACAATCTCAAAGCATAATACCATATTTAGAATTTTATAGTATCTAGTATGTGGTACAAACTGTAATCAGATTAATCCTGCAAGATAAGCATGTCTGCAACCTCTTTTCTCAGGGTAACTGATTTGAGTAATAGAATGGATTGGAGCTTTGCTATAAAGGCTTTTTTGGCTAAAGCAACGAGAATTTTATTGGATCCTAAAATATTAAAAGAGGCATAATATGAAAATTATAATTCTATTAACTACCTGAATATCACAGTACAGAGGAGTTCCCACAGTGCACTCGAAACCAAAGGCCACAGGGAACACAACAGCCATATAGCTTAAACATCCTGCATGGGCAGTGGGCCAAAATGCAAATAATAAAGAAACAAAGGTCATTAAGGCCTACTTGTCTGGAAGCCTCACAGAGCTGGAGCTAGCTTGGCTCTGAATTTTAAATCTAGCTGCAATCCTTTGGCTTCTGAATTATTAATCTGTGATGAATAATCAATGATAAACATGAAGAAATTTTGTGTCTGCAAGATTTATAGGAATTGGACTTAAATATAATATATAGAACCGATTTTCCAGGATTCCTGGCACAACTATTACATGTAGTCTTGAGACAACTATTTGTATTCAGTATTACAATCTGGAAATATCAGGCCTTGGCTTGGATCCAATATATACAACATGAGCACTTCTACACTTTAATTAAGTCTAGTCTCAAATATTTACCTTCTGGGTTTTGCTAGAGCAGCTAGACCAAAATTGTCTATTTGAATAGGTGATCAAAACTAGAGAAATTTTGACTTGAAGCTTCTGGAGGTATTTTTTGTCACGGTAACCGCCTTCCTATTCTGTCCACATAATAGAGCAACTAGAATTTCTTATAGAATGTATTAAAATCTAAAGGACTTGGTGTGGTTATGCACTTCCTCAAATTGTTGCATGCAGACACTAGAGAAACCCATCATTGCTTGGAAGACATTTGGAAGGCTTGTTTGCAGATTGTTTAAGGTCATGGCCCTCGTAATTCGAATGGAATTCGTATGCTTAAATTTCTCATCTTGAACCTTCCTTGTAAATGCATCAACTTTAGCCTTCTTCTCTGCCAAGGGATTTCTAAGACCAGACCCAGCAGTATTTGTTGCTGTTGATCTGCCGAGGGTAGAAATAGTATACTTCTTTTCCAAACTCTGTAAGGAGGCCAATTTCTTTTCAAGCTCTCTAGCAAGCCTTTCTGATTTTCTCCTGTGCTTTTGCTCGTCAGCTTGCTGCACTACCATAGCATTGATAACTGTAATAAAACTTTTTATAGCTTCAGACGCTGCCTGGTAGGGCAACCTGTCAAGTGCTTGGTGCCATCCCTCCAACAATACAGAGATGGGCCCATAATATCCTATGTTTCCTTCTGTTAGATTCTCAGGCTGGGTGAGACTAAGTTTAATCCAATCATTAAGAGCATGCATATACTTTCTTTGGCTTTTAATCAAGCTACAAAAGCTATTGTACCATGCAGTAACCTCATTTTCCAGCTGAATAGTTGCCTGCCTGTGATAATCACTTGTAGCCTCTGTGCTTGGAAGACTATTCAGATGATTGATTTGCTGCACAATATGACTTTGGACTTGATGACACTCATACATGGCCCTCCACATTCGCATTAACCTGCAAACTCTAGCAATGATATTGTTAGGCAATTTTACTCTACATTTCTCTTTGGAAAAAAGATCTAAGAAGTGAATAATGAGTACAATCCAAGGATCTAATGGAAACAGTATTTAAAAGCATCATGAAGAGGAAACCACCAAAACAAAAAACAAACTTATAAAAACATAACATCAGGAATCAACTTTGATGTTTTCCCTGATGACGAGGCCAGTAGAGAGATCCAAATGTCAGAACCTAATCAAACCATGCAGTTGACCCCAGAAGAACATGAGCAAAAGTAATCATGGGGACATGCAGAGACTGTCATTTGATAATAAATCAAGGTGTCAGTAAAGGATCTACAGTCGAGATTAACCATTGAAGTAAAGATGCAGCATGCCAGCCAGCAGGTGAGTTTCAAGCTTCCCAGTGAGGTTTGAAACTTGTGGCAGGTGATCAAATTTAAAAGGATGAGACCAGTGAAAGTCTTCCACAGGTTTTTGCAGAGCTGAAACCCCTTCAACCTGAAGCTTATTAGCCTAAGAGGGTGTGCACCTTATGAGGAGCTTCTTTCAAGCAGCATTTCCTAACAGAAAAACAATACAGTAAAAATGTAAAACATATGAGACTGCTACGTATATAAGGCCAAGTAAGTGATCCTCATAGTGTACCATACATTGGCTGAATTCCTAGGGATATATCTTTTTCTCTATAATTCACTCTGAACTTCCCTGGAAGTATTTTGTTTATACCAATATCAAATAGCAGTATTCATCCATACTCTTAGTCTTATCCATCACAATACAAGTAGAACATTGCATCGCCAACAAGGCTTATTGAAGACTTTAACAGAAATGAATGTTGCAAATAATTGTCAGAGGAATTAGCTAATTGAAAGCATTAACAATCATGAATATCAAAGATAAGTGCTTGTTTTTACCCTTCTGATAATTCAACAAGTTGTGGGTACAATTCATTCTCTCTCAAATTGACAATTGATGCCGTTGTCACATTTACAGCCTGGTGTGCAGCCAGTATTTGAGATTGCAGTATAGCTACAGCTATTCTTGTTTTTTCAATCTTCTTCTCATCTTTTCCTTTTGACTCCAGGTGGTGCAACAATGCCGATTTCTTATTCTGATCTATTCGTGCAGATTCATGACTCTGCAAAAGAATTGAAGGAACCAAATCAAATTAAAAAATGCTTGCATCCATTCAAATTTCAGAACTAAGACTATTGAACCAAACCATGAAGCAATATCCATGATAGAGAAAAGGTAATCCGTTGACCAATCCTTGTAAGCTGGTTAGTTATTCTCCTAATCTCAATAGAAAAGCTTCTCATACATACACTCAATGTTGTTTGTCAGTTGGCTTTGAATTCTACTGGTTTCCTGGATTAGCTCATTGCAATTTTTCTCTAAACTATAGAGAACATCACTTGAGACTTGGGCCTCACTAGCTTAATATCAAAACAATTACAGTTAGAAAAGCACCCAGTTTAGGTTTTTGTACTTTTACTGCAAATTTTGCGTTCTCTTTGACACACAAAGTTATGGTGTTAAAACAGGCAACAATATTGAAATGCAGGGCGTCTATCTTTAATTAAGGTAGATAAAAGTCATTTCAATAACATCCACGAGACCAAAACAGTCTATGGGACCGCAAGAATACAATGGATCATTGAAGTGATAAATATTGAAAGAAGGGATAGTGGGAAGCAAAAAGACAAATACCCTGACTTCTTCATAAAGTCTCTTCTCGTGAGCATGAAGCTTCTCCAAGGTTGAGCAATGGCTTCCTCGCCTACCTGACTCATCAATGTTCTGAAATTCAATACTATCTCTACCAGCCAGAGGTGATTTGGAAGACCAAGACCAAGACAAGGCACTGAAAACTTTAGCAGATTGGTAACTGTTCCCTGCAGCATAGACAAGCAACCTTAATAAGCCCTAATGAAGTGCTTTTGTTCAAGAAAATGAAAAAATAAAATATATTTTCTACCTTAAAAGAAAGAATTGAACAATAACATTTACATAGCAAAGAAGATTCAAAGTGATCAGAGATTCATACACAAATGTGACCATGGTTTACCCACAGGATAATCCAATTTCTGTTCATTAAAGAATACAGGAATGTCATGAAAAACTAGTAAAAAATTCTAAAGGTAACCCAAAATTTCTATTTTATACAGAATCACAGGACTTAAATCCACTTTTTTGGCTTTTGAAAAATGGGCAGACCTACAATTTTAAGTTGCAGACATGAATTTGACCTAAAGCAGGATAGAGACGGACTATTATCTTCGTAATCATTTAATTGAACTGGTAAGTCACATACCAGATAATAGTCAGAAAGCAGATTTAGAGTGACAGAGATCTTACTCTTGGAATCCCCAAAATTGTGATCTAAAAAGCCTTTCGCTGTCTCCAGAATCCTTGAAACCTCATTACCCCCTGCAGAAGCCTTCAGAAAATAATCATCTAGCTCTCTGACTATCTCTACAAGATTCTTCTGCTTTCTAGAAAGCACCATCGCTAGGTCAGTGCTTTTAGTGTACCAACTGACCATAGAAGAGTTGTCATCAGTTTCTCTGCCAGGAGACTTATCAGGAAATCTGGTGTTTATGTTTTCCACTTCCTGTTCATCCTCAAATTCTGTCTGTGTTTCATCCCATTGTTCTTCTTCCACCGCCACCTGCTGCTGCTGCTGCTGCTGTTGCTGCTTCTTTAGTTCATCTTCTGATATTTGTCTACTTCTTCTAGGTTCAGATGCATGACCAGGAGAGGAGCTGCTAAATGGGTCCCAAAAGTCCCATCCTGATAACTGGCCTGAAGGTGGTGGTGGCGGAGTTTGTGCTTCCGTGTCAGAGTCGTGTTGGGAATTCCAGTTCTGTGTTGAGGCTGTTGAATGCTTGGGAGGAGATGATGGTTTTTTGCTATTACTGTTGTGGTGATCTGGCGGATGGTCTGGGATACTTGAATAATTGGAACTTACAGATCTATGAAGGGTCGAGACATCAGTCTGAGGCTGCAAATACAGTGGGGGAGGAGGTGGTGGTGGAGGAAGAAGAGGAGGTGGTGGTGATGGAGGAAGAACAAAAGGTGAATGTGGCATGGTGATCCGATAATGACGGAAATGATTATAAGATGAAGCCCTGTTTAGCTCCATTGATTCTACTTCTGCAAATTGTCTTAGAGTGGCACCAGTGTTTCTCAATGCCTGCAAATAGTCCATCTGTGCTTTTGCAAACTCATTCCTTGAATCCGCTGCTTGTTTCATCAGTTTCTTTCTCTTCTTGCATCTTGCCACTTCCTCCTCATTGTCAAGCTTGGAAGAAGCACAACCCATCTCTGCTATTCCCCGGCCAACACAAGAAGAAATATAAAACTATTCTTGTACAGACTAGTCAGGAAGCTCCCTCCACAGTTCTGACCAGAATATCAAATCTCAATCGAACAGTTTACTAGGCAGAAACCACGCCCAACATCCCCTAATAAATACATGCATTCATAGCAAACCCATTGCCATTAAAAGACAAAAACCAAAACCCATTGTACTTCCCAAAACTAATTCAGTGTCTACCAGGCCAAAAACATTGTATGTACTGACTGCCAGCATTGAATGACCAAACAAACCAATTCCCTCTAAAAACAACTAGCAGAAACCAAAAATAAAATTGCACTTTCCATACCTCTTCGCTAACCACTGTTCTCCTTTCTCAATCCCCACTACAAACAAACCACTTCACCTAGTTTCTTTACCTCTGGAAATTTCCAACCATCAATGAACAAACAAATATCTGACATTCACTATCTAACACAAAAGTCTCACTTTTTGGGCACATTTAAATTTCAGCCTTCAATCAACAAAGCACACAAACACAACCTCTACTGCAACAATTTTCAACTTTTTAATCGACTTGAATCAACAAACCCAGCAATTATAAGCCAAAGTCATTCCACAGGTCTCTGTCTAACCCACATTAGATTCTACAACAACAATGCACACAACCACAGTTTATCTGAAAATCAAATGGGTTTCAACATACCCTTCACCTGAGAATGAAAAAGACCCCATTTGAGAATTTTCTCAGAACCAAGTACCAACCAATCTTAACTAAATGGTCAAATGCAATATATATTCATTGAATATACACCCCACTAAGCTTGAAGCACACCCACCACCTATAGTCTCAATCATACTAATGCCACCGAAGGACTACTGCAACACCACCTAGTTATAATCACTAAGGCCCACCGAATCTACTTAATCAGACCAGTCAATCAAACCTTCCTTTCCCAGAATATCTTCCCAATTCCCTCTAAAGCAATACCCACCACCCCAAAATACCCAAAAACATGCTCAGAACATCCCCCTTCCAAATTCCTCAATCCCAATCCCCATCAAATACACAGCCTCAACCCAGGCATCCAACATTTGCATTAAATCCTGAAACTTTCACTCAATTCATCACAACAAGAAAACTGAAAAGACCATGATAATCAATCCCTCAAAGACTGTGCGCATCAAACTTTGACCAATGGCTTCAACCATCACTAGGGGAGAGGGCCCAGTAGTCGTGCATCCTAACTTCGCACTTCTAATTATCCTACGTCGAAATTCAAATCACTCCCAATTTTTTACGACTTACTTGGCAAGTTCTCTGCTTATAACTAAGGTTTCAGGGCCACATCATCAAATATGATGCCACATCAGCATGCGTTTTTGTCAAGGTGTCAAAAAAGGCCCCAAAAAATAGTGAGACCAATTCTCGTGCATTACATCATGAGTAGTTGAGCGCTGATGTGGTATCACATGATTGGTTGCTTTTTAGATCAAAAGCATACATTTTGTTTAATTATGGGTAGTCAAATCACAACTATTAGACATTATATAAACGACTATTGGGTATTATATGTACGATTGGGTGCACGACTATTGGACCCCGCACGACTATTGGGCCCTCTCCCGTATGTAGTCCATAAACAACGCCTAAAATTTCTTGTGAATTATTATGAATCTTACGTAACGTTTCTAGATATTCCATTAACTTTTTCTTTTTAATTTGGGAACAGCATTTGTGTTTTCCTCCGGTTGAAATAATTGTATTAATTATTGAAAACAAAACTTTACGGTATTGCATTAAAGCAGGTCCCATGGCCAAATGTAAACCAAAACGAAAGGGTTTCTTTCAATCCATGAAACTGAAATGGATGGAAGAATTTTTTTAATAACATTTATTGGACAAAACAATCAATGAATTATGAGTGACAGTACAATAGTACTATTGTCATATGGTAAGCATAATTTTAATATATAATAATATTTAAATTTATTAAATTTAAATTAAAAAATAATAATTCTAATACATAACAAACATAAATCTATTATTTATTTATTAAAGATAAGAGAAAAATCTCATTTTTATTCTTTAAAAAATTGAATAGATTTTTTTGTGCTCATACTTTAATAACTTGTCCAACATCTTGTTACACCATACAAGTAAAAACAACCCACTATTAATTAAAAGCTCTATTTTAATTCTAAACTCTTTTGCTAAAATTAAATACAAATAATAAGATTATTTGTATCATTTTATACCTAGATTATTAGATGCAAGATTGATAATATAGATAAATAGAAGTTTTTATTAATATTTAGAATTATCAAAAGAAATGTGACTTTGATATGATTGTAAGGGTGAAGAGTATATTTATCATTTAGTTTAGATTTACTAGAGTATTTTGCTTCTAGCATAATTATTCAATATGTAATTAGTAGGTTTATGTGGGAGTTGACATTTTTATCTAAGTTGAGATTGAATTTGACTCTACACATCCTAAGAATTCGATTTTGATCTTCATCTTCCCCCATTTCTTGTCTTTGATCAAACTTGTATTTGCAATTTTGAACCTAGTTAAAAAATGAATATGGATTTTTTACCCTTAAATTCCCAAAATCAATTTAGTCTTAAACCTAAGCCAACTCAATCCTAACTAGTTATCATCTAATGACTTAAATGTAGAATATTCAAAATTGTACACTAGAATGTTGTATATAAGGACAAAGTCATAATTCATTTAGACATCATAGGATCATTTGTTATCACTCACTACTAGAGCATTCAAGGAGAATATGTGATCATTGAGAGCATAGAATGAATATCTCTCTCTCTTATATTTAGAAGGTGACTCCATATTAAATGCCTCCAAATTCAACCCTAGACCACCTTTTGGGAGATAAATCTCATGCCAATTTACCAAATAAAACTGGTCAGTCAATGCATTTCCCTTCCAAAAGAAAGATTAGAAAAGAGAAATCATTTCCTCCACTCTTCATATATCTTCTTACAAGATTGAAAATAAATTAATAATTTTTAGTTGTAGAATTAATTGGATAAGAAGGCCTGCCCTAGATAAAAGTCAAGCACATACACGTTCATGAGTTATGGTGATCTCACAATCTAGTTGATAAAGGTTCCCACAGTTATTTCCCCATCATTCTTGGAAAGAGAGGAACTCCAAGATAGGTTCTATTGAAGCTTCCAAATTGAAACCCCAATATTCTCAAAATCACGTGCTACATATCAAAAAGAAAAATAAAGAAGATTGTTTTATTTCTCTAAGTTGATCTACTATTTTGATACTATTTCAAAATCATTCATATTTTTTGAGCCTCGTGAAAGGATGCCTCACCAAACAATAAGGTATCACTAATAAATTGTAGATGTTTTGTGTGGTCTAATTTGGAAGTAATCTTCAAGCCCCTTATTTTTGTTTGATCCCTTAAGAGAAAATGAAAGTCCATGTGCTCCAAATATTTACTTCTAAAGGCTTGAATCCATAATACCTTAACATCATTGAAACACCTCCAAACTAGGTTGGTATCCAAAGTCACATTAAATGCCTCCAAATTATTTAGCCTTAGACCACCTTTAGGGAGACAAATATCATGCCAACTCACCAAAGAAAAAATATGATTTGATGCATTTATGTTCCATAAGAAAGACCAGAAATGAACAATTATTCCTCCACTATACATGTAGGTGCTTGCAAGAGAGAATAGATACATAGGTGTTATTTATCAAACCAATTGAATTAGAAGGATGTGGCCTACAAAGTCAACTTACTTTTCCATAAGTTAAGTTGATCTCTTAATCTACCTAATAAAGGTTTCCACAAGGATTTCCCCACCCTTCTTACAAAGAGGAGAACTCCAAGATAGGTGATGGTGAAGTTTCATCATTGGAACTCCAACACTTTCATAATCACAATGTTGCCTACCCAAAGGAACTTGATAACAAAGAAGAACTTTGATTTCTCTAAGATTGTCTCTTATCTTGATGCTCTTTCAAATTATTTCAAAAGAGCCTTCATATTTGTAGCTTCTCGATGGGATGTCACTCACCATATAACACAATATCATCAACAAATTGTGGATACACCATGGGGTTTAAATTAGAATTGATCTTCACATCTTTTATTTTCATCAAGCCCCTTACATTAATTAGAGATCTACCCAATGATTTAACCAAGATAATAAGTTCAAATAGTGAAATTGGGTCTCCATGTCACAATCCTCTAGCCCCTTTTAAGTAACACACAAGATGAAACATTAACCAAAATAAATAATATTGGGGTAGAAATGTAATCCTCAATTTAACATATCTAATTGAGGTAGAATCCAATCTAAGCATAAATTTTAACAAAAATTCCCAATCAACTTTATGATAGGTCTAATTAATTTCTAATTTTAACATCATACGTATTTCTTAGTAGAGGTCAAAGAGCCAACTCATGGGCAACTAAAACAAGGATATGTTGATTTTTTTGTAAAGCCCCCTTACTCCAAACCAATAAAATCAAGATAATGTTTTAATATATGATTTATAACTGGCCTAGAAATGATCTTGTAAACTATATTGTGTAAGACAATAGGTTAGCATATGGCATCCTTTCACACTCCTTTTTTAGGATAAGGGTGAGTGGGATTACATTCAATTAAAAAAATATTTTTGAATTCATATATTCTTCAACTACTAACATCAAATTTATGCTTACTATACTCCATAAGGCTCAGAAAAAAAAATAGGGGAAACCATTAGGGCCTAATTCTTCCCCATACAAAATATTGTTGCTCTATTCTTTCCTTATGAGAAATGCTTAAGAAGAAAGTCATTTTATTCATGATCAATTACCCTTGGAATCAATTACAAAATATTTTCTTGAGGTTCGTTACAATCTACCTTTGTAAAGAATAACTTATAAATGGAAATACCCCACTACTTCTAACTTACTAACGTTTACATTATTGGCTATAAAACCCTCTCCTCTCATTAGTGATCCAATAAAATTGACATTCCTTCATCCCATAGTGGTCGTATAAAATTAGGAAGTGTTTTTCAATACATCAATATTATATTTTATTTATAATAAAATTAAGAAACTATTTTTAATTACAATAAATAAATTATATATAATTTCATTCTATGATACAATAAAGTATATCTATTAATCCACTAAAACAATTAGCATATGACCCCATTTTCATTAAAATATCACATACAATAAAAAATAATTACCAACCCAATATAACCTAGTTAGATAATAAAATATTAAACGTGAAAAATATTAAAATAATAGTGCATAGATGAAATATTTGTCGAAGGGTTTGAGTTCAATTAGTTAAATCATTGACTTCTCGTTATGTAGACCCAAGTTCAAATCCCAAAGTAGCATCTAATATAGAAATATAAGTTGTGACATTCGACTTCTGTTATTGACTTCTAACTTGTTAATACTCTTTAGGAGCTAATCTTGGTTTCATTTGTACTAAGGTTTCTCTTTAGGAGATAATCTTAAATATCAAACAGATCAATAAATCAAAGTACGCTCAATACTCAAAGATATAGTTCATCTTTCACTATTGAATCCTTATATTAATACTCTTTAGGAGCTAATATTAAATACCAAAGATATCAAAAATCAAAGTATGTTTGATCCTCAAAGACAAAGTCCATCCTCAAGACAATTTAAATAATGTTGACTACTTAATATCTATAGAAATATTAGCCCCACAAAAATCACCAATTGTATTTATAGATATGGTATGGAGTATATGTGAATTTTATAAACTTGAAGTTATGTGTGTTTTAAATAATCTTCTTAAAAATTGTAACGATGAAATGTGCATACCCATGTCATTCAAAATTGGGACCATTTTAAGATATTATATTGACACAATTGCATAGCAACACACTACACACTTTTGTGCTAAGTTTGGGTCCTCCCTCAATCCTTGATCCCTCTCATTTGTTCTTCCTTAGACAATCCATATACACCTATCCTTATCTATGTTCTATTCACATGTATTCCCATGCATTCCTATTATTTATTGGCCAACACTTCCTTATATTTATTCTTGATCCACAAATTTCATGTTCATCATCACATGTTATTTCCACTACATGCAAAGTTGATCTCACACAACATGGATTTAACCCAAAAATAAAAATAAAAAAATCAAATTCAAATTGGTCACTCATGTTTTTTTCTCATAATTATTAAGAGTTGACTTGGTACACACTTGTGCAATGATTCATTATGCCTTAGCATTTATAAGAATTTATTTGAGCATTTAAACATATCCAAGGAATCATTTGATCAAGAAACAATTGAATAAGGAATGCTTCAATTGGAACACTAAAAAATCATAATATTACATTAAAATTAGCATAGCTATATCACTTGCATGTTTTCCTGCAATATGGAAAACCAATATATTCAAGGGATTGATGTAAGAGAACTTGGTCCTTGCAATTTGATAATCTCCCTTTAAGATATTTTTGAATATTGTTACCCCTTGACAATCAATACAAAGTAGAGAATTTGATGAATTATAGAGTAGATATGTATAATACGTTCTACATTAGATTCTTAATAAGGGGTATATAACAATTGATATGCAACTAGTGGTTTGCACAATTGGTATGTATTTCCTTAATAGGTGGACTCAACTCACTTATACCTTTACACACTTGTTTAGTTAGCTAGGCATTATGAATAAACATGGATTAAGGTTATTAGATGTTGCATCTTAATGACCACACTAAACAATCATTTATGTACCATGTGTGAGATGGAATGATGATGATTGAAGGGATGGGTTAGTAGTTGTGAAGTAACTAAAATAATTCATTCCTCGTTGGTATGCATCATTATAAAATGGGATTTGGTTAGACTATGCATCCTCATTCCCATATCCCATTAAAAAATGGTTGAGACTCAGTGAAATGAGAATAGGAAGGGTAATAAAAGGGTGAGAGATAAGAAGTAGTGGATAATCAAGAAAAAAACATACAAAATCAAGGATGATGCTAGTAGAGTGGCGAAGAACATCATTAAATATACATAAAATGAAATTTTCAATCCTAAAATACATATTTGGTTACTTCAATTGTGGATTTTGGTGAAGGATATGGATTGAATTCCATGTGTAGGTTTAAGGGACGTATGTGTTCATTACTCCTCAACCAAAAATAATCCATAGGTAGAAAGAATATGTTCAACATTGCACAAATGCTTAGCTTTGTAATAATGCTCTTTGTGGTGATTAGAGCCTTCATACTTCATGAAGATGTTATAAGGGTTAATATTATAATGAATATTTTCATGATTTTTATTTACAAAATGAAATCTACAACCATATAGAACTATTTTCACATAAGCCCATGAGGAAAAATCATGCAAACAAGTATTCAAAATCTACAATACAAAGGAATAGACAAACATCCTGGGATCAAGATGACACGAGATGTACATTGGAAAATCCCTCACGAGGGAAAATACCAACCTCCAAAAGCATCCAAACTCAATGTATTATCTCATGAACAAAGATTATAATACATCTGCAAAGTTTCCATGAATTTAGTTGAATCATCAAGCTCTTTATATGCACTCCATGTTAACAAACAAATGAGAATCATGTAAACACATCACAATCCATGCTTCCTCTCCTCGCATGTGCAACCTATAAAAGATGCTCAAATCAACTAATTAGCTAACCTTAACAACTGCTCATATGCTTACCTAAATGTAGAAGTAAGCTTGCACAAAACCACCAAGTGGTATTATATAAATCATGTGCCTAATACCATGAGCTTACAAAACCATTTTCCCCCTTGTTTACTTTTTGGTACTAAGTTTTCTCGATATTAAATATCTTCTCAATGTCTAATCACATTAAATAATTATCCAAATGTTACATACAACACATAAAGTGGCCCCAAAAATGTCTAACTCATGTGATGCATGCATCCCTAGATCTCCTAGGTGCACCATAAATAATATTATTTTTTATATTAAACATTATGCATGGTGAACAAGACACCTTTTCCCAACATACTTCTTATTAAGGGTTAATACTTCATATTTCATGAAATTTTTTGTAAGGGTTTTTAATATTAGAATGAAGATTTCCATGATTTTTATTTGAACCACTTTCATCACCTCATGGTTGGGTTGGGAAAATTACACAAGTGTTTGTAAGAAATTCTAAATGCTCTAAAGGTGGAATTGTTTATGGAGTGGGGCGATGAAAATGTTGTGACTTTTAGCTTTAGAGAAGGAGTTGGATAATTCTATTAGCGATGTCTAAGCATATTTAATCCACTAAGATCTTATGTAATTTTCTCCCAATGACCTTGTCATTTTTTTGCTATAGACTTTATAGGCCCCATTTTGTATATATGATAGTCCTTTGATATAATTTATAAAAATAAATAGAAGAAGTTTTTATGTCAAACTATGATAGTTAATATCTTCCATAAAGGATCTGGCATACCATGTGTAATGAGAATCTATATTAATACTATTTTTTTGCAACTCTTGAATGCTTAACTCAAATCATATAGAATTTTTTTTGTTATAGAGGATTTGCTAATTAAGTTCAATAATAGAATTATAAAAGTGTTACACTACTAGTATAACATAATTTAGATAAGTAGGGAAAAAATATTTATTGGTTATTAGTAAGAAATTCAAAAGATTGTTTATGGAATCAACTATGTAATATTGACATTTCAAATCACACTTAGCGATCCATTTGTTAGGATTAAGGTACCATCAACCTTGTAAATCCTATGTATTTAATTAATCCTAATACTATTTATAAATAATTCATAGGCGATGAGGGATTCACCATCGGAAGTTATTATTTTTTACCATAAGAGTTTTATTGGTATAGTAATTAGTTTTTATCGGGGGTTTAATAACTATTTTTTTTATTGATAGTAAGTTACCATTTACTGAAAGAGAATCTTGAAAGTTAAGGTTATTTTGGACACTCGAGATGCTTGTTTGGATGATTATAACACCTCCACAAGAAGACAATAATTGCCTTGTAAGATAGGACAAATTAAATGTCCATTAGGATAAATTAGTTGTTCATATGTAAGAGGTGAGTCATAGAGTTACAAACAATATTGCTTTATGCATTAAATGCTTAGATTTATTCAAGGGAGGCATTGGGATATGTTAACTAACTTGGTTGCCCCATTTAGAGGGTGAAAATTCTATATATAAGCATAGCTAATGATAGTAGAAATGTAAGGAATATGATAAGTTAGATTAAAAACTCTATACACGGGTGTTGTTTGATTAAAGACATAGGAGTGACAAAAGTGAATATATTTTAATCTTGCATTTGAAGATAATACAAGTTTGGCCTCTCTTATTTGTGGAGTTTTTTCCAAAAAGGTTTCTTCAAGTAAAGTTTGTGTTGTGAGATGATCTTCTGATGGTTGTTGATTTGTGCCTCTTTTTTGTTGCTATCTTATGGTGATGTTATCTTTTTATTATTGTTGTTTTAAGTTCATCTAGGGTGGTTTTACTAAGCATGTTAAAGTGGTTGATTTAAGCATCGCAAATGAGTTGAATCTCTACATGGTAATTCCATATTAAGGCAACTTAATTTATATTTGCACGCAATTTTATATTTGTATATTATAGTAGTCTAAACCTTGTATCTCACCCATTGCTATCATATCATGAATGGAGCTTTGATGATTAAGAATTATATTAGAAATTGTTCTTTTATCCAACACCATCATCAAAAAAATGGAAGTGAATAATTAGATTACAAACATTGTCTTTAAAAGAGAGGCACAAAAGCCTGCATGGGTAGTGTAGTTGGCTTGAGTCTTGGGTATGCTCCCCAAGGTCTTGGGTTCGACTTCGAGTCTCAGATTCATCTAATGCATGTGGCTTGCAGGAAGTTGTGTGCATCAGTAGGGGATTAGTTTCTCCCCAGCTCATCTCTTCTTGCCCCCAACTTGGCAAAAAAGTAAGTCCAAGGTAAGGCAAGTTGGGTGTTGGGTGGGTCGCGAGGATACCCCTGTAGTTAGCACAAAAAAAGAGGGGCATAGCAGGTAGTGATAAGAGGAATGGAGAACAAGGGACAAATGTGAGCAAGAGGTGTTAAGAGAGAGAAGAAGGAAATTAAGCTAAGGAATGACAAATCAACAAGAATAAAAGAAAGTAATTATAAATTTGGGAAAATATAACAAAAGAATAAATATGTATGAATATATTTGAATATGCATATATAAGATAAACATGAATGAGAACAAAGAAACGTATAAATTTATCTAATCATAAGTATATATATATATATATAAACCAATAATATATGTATACTTATTTATTATAATTAATTGATAGGCTACATATAGTATGAGATTTGAGCCTAAAACAAGTCTCACAAATCACTATTGAGTCATCGAAAAACAAGTTTTAGGCGTCGTTTAATGGTAAACCAGCTACCATTTAATGGTAAAAGCCTCCAAAATCTCACTTATCATGTAAAAGCCAAATAAATATTGATTTTCCAACTAGATAGGAACATTTTTTTTTTTCTCTTTATGCTATTTTTTGTCAATTTGGTGACAACTTTCTTTCTTAATTTACATTGCTTTATGTTTTCTAAAATATTAATATACATATGATTTTCTATCGAGGTAATCCTTAAACCTCCTTTAAATACAAGAGCTACAATCACTTATATCCAAAACCTAAACCCTAATTATCCTCCTCTAACCAATATTGCCAATTCTCCTTGAGAAAATTAAAAAAAATAAAAAATTATCAATTACTTTGTTTTTCATAGTAAAACAAATTAGCAATAATATTAATTAATTATTATTTATTAAAAATTTGCAAAACCTCGTGTGGCGCGCCACTTTTATCCATATTTATCCAAATCTCTTAGTTGGTGACAGCGTACTCTCTTTTTTCACTATATCTAGCTGTCTGCAGTAAATTTCTATTTTCCAATCCCGTGAGCAGGCTGGCTTGACCTTTTTACTCTGACCTTTTTCCCTCTCATCTGGCAGCCAGAGTGAAAAGCGGTAAAACTGTCACTGTCATATGTACTAAATGTACGGGAACATTTTAACACCCGGCCCGGCAGTCGGGATATCGGAAACCGTAAAGTCTTTGCACTGTACGCCGGGAACGAAGAATTTTTTTAAATTAAACCCACGCCCAGTGACCCATGCTGGACGGTCTGGATTCCCTGTACCCTGTTTCGTGGTCGTACGATGGGTGCAACTGCACGATCTTTAGTCACATGCGTTTACGAGGACTAAATTTGGTGAAAACTGTCGTATTATGAGGTACATAATTTTATAGAAATAGAAGTGTACACGTCTTTATGAATTTCATGCTGTTTTGGGGATTTTTTTATTGGGAGTTGCATATTTTATGGGGGTTATTTTCGCACTTGAAGAGGAAAGTCCATTCCATCACACCTTTTGCTAGGTTTTTTTTAGGGTTTTAGGATTTGATTGGTTTTGGACCTTTGGTACATATATTTTTGTTTGAAGGGTAAAATCATTTTTAACTATTGGGAGCATAAGTTTAGGATGATGTCTTTTCAATTAAGAGTCAAGGATGGATTGGGAGCACAAGTTTAAGATGATGTAGTCTCATTGGTATTGGGAGCACAAGTTTAGGATGATGTCTTTTCAAGTGAGAGTAAGGGTTGACCGGCACGAATAGCGGAGTTGGCTTGGGTTGTGGGTTTGCTCCCCATAGGTTTCGTCCAGGGCCTAGGTTAACCCGATGTACGTGGCTAGCAGGTAACTACGTGCATCCTTAGGGGATTAGTCTTGCCTCAACTCACCTCAAATGGTTGTTCGGTTGGGTTGCATGGATACCCCTAAGTTAAAAAAAAGAAAAAAAGAGTAAGAGTTGATTGACAACGGAAGTATTGGTATTGGGAGCACAGGGTTAAGATGATGTCTTTTCAATTGAGAGTTTGGGGTTGATTGGGAGCACAAGTTTAAAATCATGTTGTCTCATTGGTATTGGGAGCACAAGTTTAGGATGATGTCTTTTCAATTAAGAGTAAGGATTGATTGAGAGCATAAGTTTAAGATAATGTCTTTACAATTGAGAGTCAAGGATTGAGGGTATCCATTATGCCAAAGTTGTCGAGGGCATGATCTTGGCCTCATCCCTTATTTGTTGCATCTTTAGGGCATGGTATTTTTGTTTGAGGGTTAAATCATTTTGATATTGTGAGCATAAATTTAGGATGATGTCTTTTCAATCGAAAGTCAGGGTTGATTGGTATATCAAGTTGTTTCCCCTTTTTTGAATAGGATTGTGCATATGATTTTACCCTTTTAAATTCTATGTTATGTTGTGTGGAGGGTACCTTATTTGTGTGGAGGGTACTAGAACGATTACAACTATAGCATCTGACAAATTCATCTATTCTTCAGCCTTTTATGGATATACATACCCCATTCCAAAATTTCCATTTTGGTGCAGGCATGGAAGATGTTGGCAAGCCTCGCAGAATGGGTTCTACACCTGCTAATAGCATTTGTTTGAATGCTTCTAAGGCCTTTTTAAATAAATCTATTTTGATCTTATTTTTAAACCTATCAAACCTCTTTCCCTTCAATTTTTGTGTCAAACAATCCATGTGCCTTGTATGAGCTACCCCATCTTGCATGTTAAGTGTGTCAAATCCTTTGTAATACACACACACACACACACACACACACACACACACACACACACACACACACACACATATATAGGTTATATATTTAATATTATGAGAGATTAGCAAATGAAGCTACTAATATTCAATGAAAGAATAGGGTAAAGTACAAAATGTATACAAAGTTCAACAAGAATAAGCATGTGAATTCTGGTGATTTGAAAGGGATAATACATCCTATCTAATTTTGCCTAAACTATAATAGATTTGATGGTAAATTCTCAGAGCATGTTGATATCTATCTTTTATTGATCAGTTCTCATAGGTCACATATTTAATATTATGAGAGATTAACAAATGAAGTTACTAATATTCAATGAAAGAGTAGGGTAAAGTACAAAATATATACAAAGTTCAACAAGAATAAGCATGCAAATTCTTGTGATTTGAAAGGGGTAATACATCCTATCTAATTTTCCTCACTATAATAGATTTGATGGTAAATTCTCAAAGCATGTTGATATCTATCTTTTATTGATTGATTCTCCTATTAAGGATTTTTTAGTGTTGATATCCACATGTTCAACCTTTTTGAAGTCACCACTATAAAAAGTCATGCATAATGACATATGATGACAAGGAATTGTGCAGGATCATGCATTGCAGCATATGATGACAAGTGTTGCACAAAGAATAATAGGTTTGTATCTAGGAGCATGAAAGGGCTATTGAGGTTTGTGTGATAGCATGCAAAATAACATAGATGCTTGTGTGAGTTGTAAAGGGATTCTTAAGCTTGCATAATTATATTGCATGATACTTGTGAGTTTCTCCATGTGGTTTGTTATTGGGAACAATCAATTGTGAGGGAATGGATCCAATGAGATCCATTTGAATGGTATAAGTCAAATTGAGAAACTACAATTGTCTTCACATTGTGTAACTAATATTGATGTGTTACACTTCACTATTCATCTATGGAATGTTAGTATGTATAGATGTGGTACAAAATAATATAATTACAACCAAGACCTATTGAGTTATGTGACTAAGTGGAAAATCCTTTAGGGATACCCTATACTCAAATCATTAAGGAAGAAAGAGATTACTAAATTAAAATTTAGTTCAACATATTGAAATGAAGAAAGGTACACAAAAAAACCTTCTACGCTTCCATTGGGTGTTTTGAAAATTTTAATATTTTAATAATTATAGAAAAAAGAAACACATATAAACATAAGATACATAAAATACCATAACATAAGTGTACATGGGGAAAACTATTTTGAGAGAAAAATCCCACACTCTGAAGTAGTCCAATGTATCATTATGTAAATAACACAATTACAATACACATGTAGAGCAAACTTTCATAGGAGTATCACCAACTTGAGATCTAAATAAAGTTTGATGACTTAACAATATCTAAAAAAATACACACAACCTCCATCTCAAGCACCAAATACATTAGAGATATAATTCACACAACCATCAAATGGTTTTAAAAAACCATGAGCTAAAGCCACCCAAAAAGTGGTGAGCACAAGTCTCAAATCTCAAGATGAGTCCACAAGCTAAAAGTAACATATTCCTTCCACCTATCATAACATCATTATAATCCACTCACCAAATTGGGCATTCCATTTTTGTTTCATTATCTCTAACTAAATATGTCTTATGATGTGTCAACATGCATCATAAGTTGGCCAATAAGTGTAACTCCCCCTTCAACTTTTTTATGTGTCCAACACATTTTTATATTTCCTATGTAAACTTCTAGAGGACATAAATTTTTATTTGGGCCCTTTTTTTAAGTTGTATATGTAGGCGTAAAATGTGGATTGACACTAGACATCGGATCCTAATCACTAACATCATTTCATCCCGAATCATCCCTCTCTAACCATTTAATCGAATATCCTTATCTGATTAAATTCACCAATATTTCTCCCTTAATTGAATAAATCATTTATTTAATTAAGTCATTTTCTTCTATTAATTAAATCAATCAACCTGATTTAATCATCTCTATTTAATTAAATAATTCACCTTTTGATTAAATCTCTAAGGTCATTCTATTAAATTAAATAAATTAACATTTATTTGATTTAATCTTTTCATTTTTTAGGCTAGCAGGGAATCCGGTATACGACCCCTATAAAAGCTGTGCCTAGTAAACTTTTTAGCGTGGCCAGGGGCTTTGGCGACACCTCTGGTACCAGGGGCCCTTGTGACCAACCTCACACCAGCAGGGAATTTAGTGGAGCTAGGGCCCCAACCCTGAAAAATAACATAATCTAACATTCACCTTCCTTAGTTAAATAAATCAAAAATATTATTTAACTATCTCTATAATACATTCCTCTCATTTTGATTTATTTAAATCCACAAATCTAAGTCAACTATGTGCATCCCCTAATATCCCATTAAATTAATTAACTTTGATTAATTTAATCTCTCTCATGTCCCATCCTTTAGCTTTTCCCACTGCATGAAAATAGATTTAATTGATTGATTAAATCTCCATTTTCCATCATCAACATAAAAATGGAATATTCCCAAGTTTGAATTCAAATCCAAGTGGGATGAGTCCTTCCAACAAGGCATTTACTCCACCTAACAAGTCCTTTGCCTTGAGCCAAGTGGCATTCAATGCATTCTTCCTTCCCTCTTGCATGTCATTTCAACAAATTCAAAATTCAAATATATACATTTATTGGCATCCTCAAAACTTGCACATCCTTCCATTCACATAGTGTTGACAAGTGGCACTTTGCCATTGGTTAATTCTTAGTCCCACATTGCTCTATTTTGGACATTCATTCAACTTGTCATTCTATAAATAGAGAGTCCTTTATTGTATTTGGCATCCACAATTTGAGCAAAGTTACTATACTCAAATACATAGCAATCTTCATCCATTTCATCCAATCTTAGCTAGGTTATGCAGATTTTTATCTTGGAGCACATTGGAAGTCTTAATCAAGTGGATCAATCTTCATCATCAATCAACATTGCATCATTGGAGTTGGAAAGGGCCAATTTTCACATCAAATTGGCACCAATTCCCCCATGGGATCAAGAGTTTGCATTACTTTCAATAGGATTTAATCTACTTTCTTGTTCTTTCATTATTTTCTTCTTTTCATTCCTATTTTGAGCTTTGTTAATGGATTTCATGGGGAATCCTTGTTCTTACTTGCCTATGATCTTCTAATGTGTTTGTTCATTGTGTTTTGTATGGATTGGGGTTCACAATATATATCAAAGAGACCTACACAAAAAACACTCCCTTGGTGGTGTCAAACAACTAGAAATATTTATTTTTGCCAAAAACAACTTCATATCCCATAAACTTAGTTTTTTTTAATTTTATAACTTGAAAAACATACTTTTTATAATCTTATTATTAGGAGAAAACTTGAGACACCTTTCCTAACATTCTACCACTTATAGAACATCTTGCAATATAAATGAGAGTATCAAAACCATGATCTAAATACTAGGGTTTGAGAGGCCCATAGACTCATAACACCAAACAAATTTTATTATGCTCATTGGCTTCATTAGTGCATTTACAACATTCTACAAAGTGTTAAATTTTCCAACATCACTATCCCATTCTCTATTACATCCTAAAAAATAGTATTGGGCATCAATATGCTTCATCCTTGTATACAAGGCTAGGTTCTTTGCTAGACGTATGCCACTCTGACTGTCACAATGAATTGTAATAGATCTTGCCTCTAGCCCAACATCTAAACGTACTATTTTAAGCTATATGGATTCATTACAAGCATGATTTGCTTCCATGTACTCCAATTCTATAGTGAAAAATAGCCACAACCTCTCGCCTACTCATACAAATGATTGCACCACCAAACATAGTGAAAATATATCCACTAGTGGATCTTTTATAATTGACATCTCCGTCCCAATCTAAGTCCAAAAATCCACCAATATAAACTAAGTGTATATCCCCTATAGGATAACTATGATATCATAAGGAATACTCAAAAGTATGACACAAATAGATGAAGAACCTCTTCACTACATCCCAATATACTCATCTAGGATTAGCCATAAATCAACTAAGGAATCTCACTATTTGGAAATGTCTAGTATTGTGTAGACCATTACATACATCAAAATATCAACCACACTAGCATAAGGTACTTTTCTCATATCCTCCATCTCACAAGGAGAACTCAAACACTACTCAACATATAACTTTTTCCTCATTGTAATCGAAACATATAACGGATTACAATCTAACATGTTAAATCTCTCCAACATTGAGTTGACATATGTATATTGGCCCAACCAATTTTTTTCTTTTCATTTTATCTCTTTTGATATTCATCCTCAACATGTACCTAACTACCCCTAAGTCCTTCATCTTAAACTATGTGAAAAAATGAGACTTCAAATCACAAATCGAACCTTTCCCATTACCCAAAAACAACATAATATCAACATATAATGCAATAATGAGAATACAATCATCATTTGAATCTTATATTAGAGGAAATGATCTAATTTGGATCTCATAAATTTTAAACTAAACACAAAAAAATTTGCTGCCATAATTTAGGAGATTGCTTAAGATTGCACAAATATTTCTTCAACTTAGAAACTAGATGTTCTTTACCTTTCTTAATGTAGTACTTTGGTCCTGTCATATAAATGTCTTCCTCCAAATCACCATGAATGAATGTTGTCATCAATGTTAGTAATCAAAGAAAAAACATATCTCCAATCAAAGGGAGTATACTTGTTTGGTTGTTGTCTTTGCTGAGTGAACCTCCTCAACGAATAAGGTGGAGGTTTTATCTCTCCTATAGGATTTTTTGAAAAAATTCTTGAGGTTTTTCTATACAAAAATATCTTAGCCACATGATACAAAATCTTGTATCCTTTCACACAAACACCATAGCCAATGAAGAGAATTTTATAGTCTTGTTCTCTAGCTTGGACCATTTATCCCTAGGTACATGTACATATGCCTTATGAACAAATACTTGATGTATTGGTGAGGTATTATTGCATATTGGCCACACCTTCGCAAGTGTCTCATAAAAAGAGCTAATGTAGGAGACTTATTAACAAGGTAATAAGTTGTGAAAACTACTTATACCTAGTTTTTTGTTCTAGGCTAGCACCATTGAGCATACTCCTAGTCCTCCCTATCAACATCATGTTCATTTTTTCTGCAACTCCATTTTGCTAAGTGGTGTATAGAGATGCCTTATGTCTTTCCATCCCATGATCCATATAAATCCTCTCAAATTTAATGATCAAAATTCACTACTATTATTTTTTTTTGATAGGTAAATATATTTGTATTGATTTTTGAAAAAAGATTTTACATGGATCATTCCATCTTCATGCCAAGACACAGAAACCCTGAACCAGAACCACCCACAAACCACCCCAAACCAGTAAACATATATCTCGACAAAACATACCCAACTCCTTGTACCCGCCCCTAACCAGACAACATACCACGTGCCACCACCCCCTGCAAAAACCAACTGAACATACCTCACACCACTACCCTTGCAAAAAACCAAGGACACCAACACAAAACCAAAACCAACCCACCATTGACAATTAACTAACCAACATGACTCCATCAGCAAGCAGAAATTCTCAAAAAATCTTGCGCCAATCCACACCACCCGATGGCTCCAGGTACAAGTAATGTTTTGGGAAAATTAAGCCACACTGCACCCACTCTCGATGCTTCAACAGAGCTTCGCCCTTAATGTCCAGAAGAAAGGGGTAGCATTTTACCCGTACCCCTGGTATCAAGGCTGGATGCATGTCTCTAGGTCGAGGAAGCCCCACTCCCAATTCAACAACAATCATCATGTCCATGGCGCCCTCCAACAGATTCTCCCACACCAATTTGTGAACAATCAATAGTATCATTGCTTTTGGAACCTCCAAATCCAAAAGCACAGCAAGGAAATGGGCCACAATATATGCATTCGTCCTCCACTGTTCCGCCATTATCATGAACTCCTCCCACAACAACAATTCGACAACCCCCAACACCAGCTCGTCCCAAACCTTAAACACCGATTTCAAACACCCATAGCTAATTTTCCCAAAGAAATCCCACAACTTCCTTGAGGAATGGAGGCACACATGAGTTTCCATCATCTTTGATGGTGATAATGAGAAGCACCGACATTTAAAAAGATGAGCACACCACCCACAATTTGTGTGGCCATCCCATCAGCACAACATCCACCATCCCATAACATCCTTCAAGGCTATCCTCCGGACATACCATTAATCTTGAAACCATCTACCTTCTCCCAATATTCCAACAGCTACATTTCATAAATGTCTTCCACCACCAACCGTCCTGACCTTTCCAACCAAGAATATGTCATTATCCATGTACCCTCCTAAAAACCAAACTCGAGATCATCTGCTTGGTAGCCATGAAAAAATTCACAACTATTATTACAAGAGACTTAAACTATTTAAAATGACTAAAGACTTTAGATTTACTTCTAAGGAAATGTCCTACTATAATCAACAATGAAAAACATAATATGTAAATTTAAAATGAAAAGGAATATTAAGAGGACCAAATACATTAGAATGGATTAAATCCAAAACTCCAAAAGATTTCTGAGAAGTAGAGTAAAACTAAATATAGTTTTATTTTTTATATACACAACAACATAGAAATCAAATTCAAGATTGCAATCATTTAACCCCTCAACAAGGTTCTTATTTTTGGGAGATCCTTAAGCCATTCTCACCTATATGACCCATCCTTTGGTGGCATAAAATTATTTTCTTTGTTGGTACTTTAGTCTTCAAAGCATGAGCACCCTTAGGTACCCAAAATGCATCTCCATAAAAAGTAGATATAACACACCTCTTTGTTGTTGGTTTCAATGGTGAAGGTAAATATTTTTAAGATCTCTTCATTAAAATTATTAAAGAACTATTGCACTAAACCATGCAAGCATATAGTTGAAATGAAGTGTCAATTTGAGCACCCTTATTAAGAACCATAGCTCCTTTTACCATATTACACCCTCTATTGGAGAAAAAATCTTACATAACCATATCATTTAGTTTACTTGAGGAAATTAGGTTTCATGCTAAACCAATGATATATAGTATACCATTGAACCCTTTCACTCATCCATCTAAGAATTGATTAGGAATCTATCATGACCAAGAATCCTTATATGAGAATCATCTCCAAGGTACACCTTCTCACCATCATATTCTTCATATTTTTTAAACCAACCTTGATGTGAGGTCATGTGGAAAAAATAACCAAGTCTATCAACTACACACTTTTCAATACATGAGTAGTCAAGGTAGTAATGAAAATATATCCTTCCTTAATCCTGGGAGGATCTCTTAGACTCATCATCAGAACATACCTTTTTTTTCTTATTTTTCTCCTTATAGTCTCTTCTTATATGTCTAGCTTTATCATAATTCTAACATTTTACCTTGAACTTACCAGGTAATTTAGATCTCATATATGATTTGGATCTATACTTTTCTTACTTCATATATTTATTCTTTCCTTTTTCTTTGGATCTTCCATGAATCACTAGGGTCTCCTTAACCAACTTAGATGCCTTCCTTTTCATTACTTCAGGAACCAAAGATACAACTGCTTCATACATCTTGAACTTGGTGGTAGTGCTCTCAATAGCCGTAACCACAATCCCATGAATTTGAAAAAAATTATAGCAAAGTCATACATTGATCCTCTTCTATTTTCACTCCCATAAAGTGAAATTGAGACTACCATATTGAAGGAATTTATATTTTTGTCCATAGACCCACCATCTTGCATCCTAAGGGTATATAACTTCTTTATTAGGAAAATATTATTCACTAGAGATTTAGCCTAATAAAATTTTCTAAGATTCTTCCAAAGGTTTGATATAGTAGCCTCATCATGCATATTTAGCCACATTGAATTGACCAAACTAAATCTATTGAAACACTTTACTTGTCTATCAATCTTGTCTCAGTCATCATGTCATGTAGCTATAATTTTGGATCTAGATGATATAGACCATACATCTTGGTCTATGAGAACATCCTCCATCTTAAGATTTCAAAACTTGAATTTTGTGCCTAAGAACTTCTCAATGTCTACCTTGATGTGTTTTCTACTACTCCATGTAATAAGATTAAAACATTCTCTATACAAGATCCCACTCAAATAAATATTAGTACAAAAAACCTCTATCCAACACTTAGAATCTAAGGTGATTAGACTCTGATACCAAATGAAAGGAAGCAAGGTAAAACACTTTTTACCCTAATGTTTTGAGGAGAGTATTGTAAAATTTTTAATCTTTTAACAATTAGAAAAAGAAGAAACACACATAAATGTAAAATAAATAATATTATATAATATGGGTGTACATGGGTAAAAACCCTTTCTAGGCAAATCTACACTCCAAAGCAATCCACTGTATTATTTAGTAAACAACACAAATACAATCAATTGTAGAGAAAGCCTTCACATGAGTATCACCAACCAGAGATTTGGAGGAATTTTGACAACTTAACATTATCTAGAAAACACTACAACAACCTCCATCTCAAGAACCTAATACATAGGAGATACAAGACATGAAGCCATCAAATGGTAATTAGAAATTGATGAGCTAAAGCCCCGCCAAAAGTGGTGCAAATATCTCAAAGTTTAAAATGAGTCTATAGGCTAAAAATAACATATTATTTCCATCTATCATAACCTCATCATAATCCACTCACCAAATTTAGTGTTTTAAATTCTAGTTCCATTATCTAAAAAAAAATCCTTATTATGTGTCTTCACATGCACCATAAGTTTGTCAACAAGCTTAACTCCCCTTTGTAGCTTTTTTATGTGTCCAACATATTTTTTATATTTCCTATGTAAAATTTCAAAGGCCATAACTTATGATTCGATACATTAATTGTGTTCGCTATGGAGCTTGATATTATTGGTTCTAGATCCTATTTCAACATGAGAGGTGTAGGGGGGTAGAGATTATGATAGTTATTCATTGTAAATCTAGACTATTCATCATTATTTCATAGATCTAACGATAGAAATTATGTTGGCTTTTCTTTCCATAGAAGGCAAAACCCCTTTAAGAGGGCATTATATTATGACTGCATATTATATTGTATTGTGAGAGGAGACTGTGATAAAGAGAAGATGAAGTTACATTGGATGTGATGTAGGTGGTATCCCTTCATTTTGTTGGACATAATAAAGCAATAACTGGTTGTTTCTCCATGGTGGATGTAGACCATATTGGGAAAACCTCATATATTTGTGTCTCTATTTTTTGTGCTAATTTTTATGTTTTATTTATGCATTCTTTTTATTGTATATTTCTCTACAATCCTATCCCTAACAATTGGTATCATACCTATACACATTTATTTGGCTGATAAAATCAAAAAGAGGGTTCCTAGTTCGAGTAAGAGCAATGGCAATAGAAGACAAGTCTAGGGTTGAGAAGTTCAACAACCAAAACTACCAACTATGAAATATGAAAATGGAGGACTATTTGTATCGTAAGGATCTTTTCTTACCACTGGGTGGAAAAGAAAAGAAGCCAAAAAATATAACAAATCTTGAATGGGAGATTCTTGATAGAAAGGCACTAGGAACAATGAATGTGCTTGACAGTATTAGTGGCTTTCAAAATATCAAAATAAATGACAATGGTGGATCTGATGTTAGTACTAGATAAATTGTATGAAAAAACCTCAACTTACAACAAGGTATTTCTTATGAAAAAATTATTTAATATGAATATGTTAGAAGGTGGGTCTATTTTTTATCATTTAAATGAGTTTAACATGGTCGCTAGTCAACTAAGATATGTTAAACTTTAATTATGAGATTAGGGCTCTCTTAATTTTGTGCTCATTTCTATAAGCTAGAATAGCTTGGTCATGTTTGTGAGTAATTTTGTTTCTAGTTCAAGCACTTTAAAGTTTGATGATGATGTTATCCTTAGTGAGAAAATATGACAAAAAAAAATAGGTGAGACATCAAGTAGTGCTTTGAATGTAGATAATATGGGAATATAGAGGGAGAGAGGAAACAACCTAGGAAATTGTGGGAAGTATAAGAAGGGAAAGTCCAAATCTAGAGGAAGGTTGGAGTGTTGGCATTGTGGGAAGAAAGGACATTTGAAAAATAATGTTGGCCTTGAAAGGGAAAATAAAGAGATGGACAATAAGAAAATAGTAAGGAAGAAAATGTAGTAGGTGATGTGTTGCAATATGCTTTGATCATTTCATTATATAATATTACTAATTCTTGGGTGTTAGACTCAACAACTTCATTTTATGCCACATACCATAGGAAATATTTTCTAGATTATGTTCAAGATTATTTTGGATAGGTTTATTTAGGTGATGATGAACCATGTAAAATTATATGCAAGGGCAAGATACCGGTAAAATTATTGAATGGAAACCAATAGTTGTTGAAAGAGGTGAGGCATGTCCCGATTTGAGAAGAAATATAATTTTAGCTAGAAAACTAAGAAGTGAAGGTTGTACAATTAACTTTACAGAGAATTCATGGAAGGTCACTAAAGGAGCATTAATAATAACAAAAGGAGAAAATGTGGGTACATTGTATTTATGTATTGGTTATTTTGAATTTTCTATTACCTTACCTTCCACATGAATAGTTACATCACTATGGCACCATAGTATTGGGAACATTAGTGAGAAGGGGATGATAATTCTCCACTCAAAGAATTTGTTGTTAACTTTGAAGAATGTTGATTCATATTTATGTGAAAACTATGTTTACAAAAAGCAAAAGAGAGACAAATTTGTCAAAGTTGGGAAGGAAAAGAAGAGTGAAAAGTTAGAGCTTGTGCATTCAGATGTATAGGGACCGGATCAGGTATTATCTCTTGGTGGACCTTATTATTATGTTACTTTTATTGATGATACAACTAGAAAAACTTGGGTTTATTTCATTTGAAGAAACACTAATGTCTTTGATACTTCTAAGAAATGGAAATCTTTGGTTGAGAATTTAAGATAGGAAATAAGTTGAAGCATCTCATATCAGATAATGTATGCGAATATTGTAGCAACGAGTTTGATAGTTACTATTCATACCATGGGATTCATAGACAAAGGACGGTTCTAGGAATACCACAAGAAAATGGTGTGTTAGAAAGTATGAATAGGATAATCATGGAGTGTGCAAGGACTATGTTATTGTATGCAAGATTGCCATTATAGTTTTGGGTAGATATTATGCCCGTATTGTTGTTTAATTAATAAATAAAGGGCCTTCAAGTTCCTTGGATGGTATTCTATTGGAGGCATGGACAAGTAAAAATGTAAACTACTCATTTTTGAAAACTTTTGGTTGTGAAGCATTTGTCCATATTGATATAGAAAATAAAATAAAGCTTTAGGTAAAATCCAAGAAGTGTATTTTTATGGATACAAAGTTAATGTTTTGGTCATCACTTTGGGATTATGAAAATCAAAATATATTAGGAGTAGAGATTTGATATTCAATGAGAAGGTCATATACAAACATCAATTGCAAGGGAAGAAACATGAAAAGGAAAACACATAATATATGATACTTGATGAAATCACAAGAAATGTAGTTCCAAAGGTGTCATAAAATAAAAAAATTTAATAACAAGAACAACATGTACCTCAAACTCCTATAAGAAGATATACTAGATTAAGTAGATCCCTTTAACGATAGTCTCCTTCATTGTATTATGTATTGTTTACTAATTATGGTGAAACTAAAAGTTATGAAGAAGTAATGTAGGTAGAAACAAGAAAGAAGTGGGAGCAAGGTATGAAAGAGGAAATGGACTCTTTGGTACAAAAATACATACTTTAGACTTGATTTAGTTGCCTAAACGTAAAAGAGTATTACAGAGTTTACATGATGAAGGAAGAAGATGGAGGCAAAAAGAGGTACAAGGCTAGAATTGTTGTAAAGGGATTTTCACAAAAGAAAGGTAAATACTTTGATGAAACATTTTCTCTTGTTGTTAAAATGAATTCAATTAGAACTATTTTAAATCTAGTAGTAATAGAGGATTTGCATCTTGAACAATTAGATGTAAAGATGAATTTTCTTCATGGTGATTTATAGGAAGAGATTTATATGCAACAACCACAAGGGTATGAAGTTAAAGGAAAGGAAAACTTAGTGTGTAGGTTGAAGAAGAGCTTGCATGGCCTAAAGCAAGCTCCAAGATAACAATATTTAAAATTTTACAAGTTTATGATAAAACAAGGTTATAGTAGATGTCATTCTGATCACCGTGTTTATTTCAAGATATTATATAATGGTAGATATATCATCTTGGTATTGTATGTAGATGACATGCTTGTTGCAAGGTCTAGCATGCAAGATATAAATGTACTTAAAATAAAATTAGAAAATTAATTTGCATTGAATGATTTGGATGTTGCAAATACAATCTTTCATATGAGAATAACAAGAGACAATAAAAGTTGAAAATTAAAATTTTCTCAAAGTCAGTACATAGAAAAGGTGTTGAAAATATTTCAAATGTAGGATGAAAAATCAATTAGTACACCTTTTCCCAGTCATTTCAAATTGACTAAGGAGATGTATCACAAGGCACATGAGGAGATAGACTACATGTCCAAGATTACATACTCATCTATAGTTGGAAACTTGATGAATGCCATGGTTTTCACAAGGTAGTACATGCAATAGAAGTTGTGAGTAGGTATATGAACAATCCATGAAAAGAGCAGTGGAATGCAATAAAGTGGATTCTCAAGTATTTGAGATGTTCTACTACCCAAGCCTTATGTTTTGGAGGTTACAACTTTGCTCTACATGGATATGTTGATTTAGATCTAGTAGGTGATATATATAGCAGGAGTAGGCTATTATATTGTATTGTGAGAGGAGACTATGATAGAGAGAAGAGAAAGTTATATGGATGTGTTGTAGGTTGTGTCCCTTTATTTTATTGGACAAAATAAAGAAAGGATTGGTTGTTTCTTCCTGGATGTAGCCCATATTGGGTGAACCACATATATTTGTGTCTCTGTGTTTTGTGTTAGTTTTTATATTTTATTTGTACATACATTGTATTGTATATTATTTGTGATCCTATTCTTAACAAATTGAGCATTTTTAAAAAACTGTAGAGCACAAAGAGACTTACACAATAAGCGCCACCCTTGGTGGTGCCAAATAACCCATAATATTTATCTTCGTCAAAAATCAAATTTGTATCCCAAAAAATTAGTTTTTCTATTTTATATCCTAAAAATTACATTTTTTATAATCTTATCATTATGCACAAGGTTGAGACACATTTCCTAACAAAAATTACCCATAAATTGATGGAAAAACCAAAGAAGTAAACACAAGTTTTGTAGATTTGTTAAGATATTTTGAATGTGAAAAAATAATAAATTGGGATATAATGTTAGTGCAAGTAGAGTTTGAACATAATAATTCAGTAAATATGAGTACAAATAAAGCACCAATTGAAATAGTGTATGGTTAGAAACCAAGCAATGCATTAGAATTGAAAGATATGAGATGAACAAATAATTAGTGTTAAGGTAAAATATTTTGCATATCATATGAATGAATTGTTGAACAAGACAACTGAGAGGGGGGAGAATCAGTTGTGAAAAATTTTAACCTTCAAAACTTCCACCAGAAATTAGATCAATCACAAATCTTTTACTCTGCTAATATGATTAATCATTAAGTGCAAAAGCATAAATTAAAAAACATCACACACACAATAACACCAGATTTAAATGGAAAACCCAATAAGGGAAAAAACACAATGAGGATTAGCTCACAATATAGAGAATATCAAAATTGATTACAAAGGCTCATTGACAGAGAAGACTCACTACCAAAATAGGACTCACTGTCTGGATCAGGACTCACTGTCCAACAAGGATTAACCACTCAGAGTGTTCACTACTATAGAATTACAAAGAAGATGGAAGAGATTTTTTACAGAGAGAAAACAATCTCAATGCAACAGAGATTTCCACCACAACTCGCTCAAACACTTACAGACATGCATGAATGATAGAGTACACCTTTAGCTCACTGCTTCCAAAAACTTGCAATTAGGTTTCGCATCGATATGCCTAAACTCGCATCACATACACACTATTTTGCATCTATCTTACATCTATCTTGCCTGCATCCTACTTTTCACAAACAACTTGACTTGTACTTATACCATCTTCAACTTTGATACATATCCAAAGTCGACCATACACCACTTGCATTTACAAATTCAAATTAGGTTGGTGCCAAAACATTCTAGGGTGGAATTAGAATGAGGGCAACCCAACCACACGATTCAACACACTTCCATAAGCTTTGAAAGTAGTGCTAAAAATAAGGTTGGCCAAACTAGTGTAAAACACAAACAATTAAGCACACACAACCTTAACATGATCCAATCTTTCCAGATAACAAAATTAACTTCAAAAATTATATCAGCTTAACTCCAAAACTGCAAGTCATAAGACTCAAACAAGAAGAAATCCAGAGTAACTACATTACTAAAAAACACATTTCACAATTGGTGAACATAACTTGCACTGAACAGTGACCCAAAAACCCAAAATCTGGATATAGCAACTTCCAACAACCACGATCAACATATCTGAACCATACAAACATAGGAGAAAATCCCAAAGAAAAACCTAAAGCAACCACTTAACACCTGCAACCTTTCTTTATTACAAATTTCTCAATATCCTCGACATATACATCCAATAACCATTATTCATGACATCAATGACAACATATCAACCAGTTGATAACCAGCTAGCCAGTTGACATCAATGACAACACCTTCATTCTTGCATCAACAACTTTATACTTGCAACATGAATTGGATGAGAATGTTAGATATAAGAAAAGGGCTAACGAGAAGATAAAACATAAGGAGTATGAGGTTGAAGATGAATTAATAGTACAATTGGGGAAATAGAGATGTCTATGAGTTACATATAATAATATGAAGATGAATAAAATTCTATTTAATTAAAAAAATTGAATGAAAGTTGTAGTATTTTAGAAACAGAGGAAAAGGAGAATTAAATACCATATTTATCTTAGAAACCTAGAGAAAAAAATCGTAATAAGTAGTGACAAATACCTACAACCTTTATTATGTATTAAATGACACGTATAATCAACATACAAATTTGAAATAGACACAATATCCCCCTTGCTCCATTAGTTGCAAATGTCCCTTGTTTGTCCAATGCTTCTATGCTCCTTTCCCTTTCCCTATCATTTCAAAAATATAGCACATGGTTTTTCTTCTTGATTTTGGCAAGGAAGGTACAACATACAATTGTCCTCCTTGCTTGCTTAAACATACAAGATACACCATACAATTTCATATACACAAATTTCCAAGCCTTAGGAAATGAAGATACATGTGCGACCTTTCATCTCCCTTCCAAAAATGAAAGAGACATGACACATTTTCTTCTCTTGTGACTTTTCACCCGTATTTAATGAAAATGACAAAATAATATATTCCTCTCTTAAAAATGACAAAATAAAACATCCATACTTGTATATCTTTTATTAAAAAAGATCTTTATCAAAACCATGCAAGAACTTAAAGGAAATTTAACTCCAATAATGCTTACTTCGTTTTAAATTGTTTTGTAATAAAAATATGTACTATACTATCATATGACATCTCAAATTATTGAAGTTCCATAACCTTCTACTCATAATTTATATTGACTAGAGAACATTATAGGAGTGGCGTGAGCTTAGATTTGTCTTTATAAGACAAGGACACTCGAGTGAACTTACCCTTTAAATATACACTTAATGTTAAAATGATCTTTAAATTATGATAATAATTTTTTTAGTTTTAGAATCTCAAATGTTGGTTGCATGGGGATATCTTTGCTTTTTAAAGGTAGTGGGACAAACTCTTGCACTTGTAATGGTATAACATTGATTGCTTTTAGGACGAACAATTAAAGGTAGGTCCTTTCTTTTCCCTCCACTACTAGTCATTCAAAATGTTTGTACATTGTTGTAAGGAAAATAGAATGCTTTATATAAATAATTTAGTCTACTAAATAAATTTAAATCATTAAATATTTATAATTTAAATTAATTTTAAATTTAGGTAAATTAACAATAATAATATTTAATTTTTTTAAAAAAATGTATCTAATTTTAAGAATAATGATAAAGATACATTGTTGATATTAAGTTGTAGTTGTATGTTATAAGTATATAAGTTGATATTTCTAGTTTGGAGGATGATTTGGATTATACTAACTCTCAAAATTCATTATGGTTCGTATTTAAGTTCTTTAGGTTACAACCTAAATGTCGTGGTCTTGATTTGATGCATGCAAAAGAAATGATAGAATGAGCGTGTAGAGATATATTTGTATTCACCTTCCTTAAGTCCAAATCTATCAAGATGATGTTTGCAAACATTTTTGGCAAAATTATCAAATCAATGGGGTCAAGTTGCCCTAAGTCAACCCCTAGAAAAACTAGCTTTACGATTTTGAGTGAATTTTGTGAGATAATATTTATAAACCTATAGATGGCCTTTATGATTGTAATGTAGATTATGATTCTTTGTCCTTTAGAAATGAAGTGTGCTTTAGTGGTTTGTACTTGTTCAATCTCTAGATCCTCCTCTATGATCATAAGTGCATATTCAATATCTTTAAATATTATAACATCAATAAGTCACACAACATTGTCTTAGGTAAACTCATAATGGCTAATAAAAAGAGACAATAATTTTATAATTTAAATTTGAACCTTTGAATTTTATATTCAATGTCGTGCAACAAGATTGATCTAGATTGATCCCAAGTAGTGTAGAATTGAACCTAAGGCCTAAAATGATATTTTTAATACACATAGTGAATGCATGGAGATAAATGCTAATATGGATGCACTAATGGTGAATTTATTATGTTTTACACAAATAGAGATGAAATAAGGTCAAATATATGGGGATATATGTAAATAAGGATGGAGTAGATAAAAAAGCTATTAGATCATGAACCAAACTTAGCATAAGAGTGTGTCACTTGTTGATATGCAATTATATTAAAATGTTCCATAAAAATGAGCCCAAAACTAAATAAAAATTAACATGGGCATGTTAATTTGTCATTTTATTTTTCTCCTTCTTTGTGGTGCATTTAAATCTAAAATGAGCATAAATTTCATAGTATATAGAAACTATCATTGTTTTTTATAAGGAAAAATAGGTTTTGAAGGGACCCCAAAACCCTTTACAAAGGCAAAAAGCTACAAGAAAGACTAAGCCTAGAGAGCCCGCAACCCAAAAAAACTAAAATGCTAACAATAGAAATTAACAAAGAAACCCGTCAACAACCCAAAAGCAAAACATCAACAACAAGGCTAATTGAGCAAAAGAGACAACACAACTACAACGTTTTTTCCAAAACATTAACCGAGGCTAAATTTTCCTCAATGACCCCCTCGTGCATCTCCATAACATCCTTGAGCTCTTCAAACAAAATGGCAGCCCGCTTCTTGGTCTTGCTCCTCGTTCTCAAACACGGGCCAACATCCACATCCTTTTCCACGCCTGGAGCAGGATCCTCATTCTTCTCCACCATGTTCGAGTAATTCACATTCTTCATTGCTTTCTCAATATCACCCAACTCTAGGGTTTACCAGTCCATTTTGTCAACTCAAGCAAAAGAAATTATCATTGCTAGTTAGCTTGAAAAGTAAATATTTAGAGACTTTTAAATGGATATTTAGTCCACATAAAGTAATAGATCATTTTTGGTTTCTTCTTGTGTTTTAATTAACATGAATACTTCATACGAACCTATAAAATAGAAAAAATATATGGAATGAGTAGTATGTTAAATAAATATACCCAAATGAATGTGTGTGTGTGTGTGTGTGTGTGTGTGTGTGTGTGTGTGTGTGTGTGTGTGTGTGAGAGAGAGAGAGAGAGAGAGAGAGAGAGAGAGAGAGAGTCCATATGCACATAAGGTGGTACAATATGCTAATGTAATATGACATATTCCATATGGCCACACAGGTAGTAGCACAAAGTTATGTCACCTTTTAAGATAGATTTTTAGCACACTTGAATTTAAGCATTTGCAATTGAAAATAATTATTGACTAAAAACATGTTCTAGCTAGATTCATTCATCTAAAATAGATTTGAGACAAAACCTTTCTTGTTGAAAGTTTCTTTTAGATTTATATGTATCGTTACTTTGATACTATTTTAAAAAATATATTTGAGAGAATTAATGTTCTCACCATTTCTATCAACATTTTAAAAATCCAAAAAATATTGAGTAATTTTCAAAATATTAAATTTTAAATATTTTAATTATTGTTTAAATTTTCTTTATTATTTTCACTCAAAGTAGGTCATCAAGGATCAAATATAAGGTTTATTGTTTCTCAAGAAAATTACTAAAGTTTAGTACAAATAAACTTAAAAAAATATGATGCACTAGACAAGAGTTTTAATGTCGAAATGATATTTTTTCTATATTCAATAAAGAGTTAAGAAAGACATGAGGGGTCATTAAAACTATTACATATTTAGTAACCTAACTTTAAGCATTTATCAAAAACTATATATTTATAAAATAAAAAAATTAATGCATGCACTAAAGTTTCAAGTTAACAATAAAAAAAGAAAATATATTATAAAAAAAGTGGAGGGCTAGATTAACCTCATGTTAAAAAATATCAATAGTAAAATTAGTGTTAATTTTAAAAACAATATATTGATGTATGTAAGGTAAATTAATTAAAATTTCTCACATAAATTCTCAAATTTCTTACACAACCCTTCAATTAAATTCAACTCCAAGAGGCTTACAATTCTCTGTAACTTGCATAGCTAAGTTGAAACTTGCGACCAGCCAAACTTCTCATTCAAAATACTAGAAAATCACATCAACATTACATTCAACCTCATGGGTTGAGGTTGCTGCATTCCCATTAAAATGCATACCAAAAATCAGAATATGAAAAGAAATTTCACACACGAAATCCAAGGTTGCAGTGCAACCTTCACACTTGCAATTCACACATGTAGCTATTACAACAACCTCTGAGGGTTGTGGGATTTTAACATGCCCAGGAAATGTAATAAATCTATAAAAAAAAAAACAAATGATTGCCTCCAACAATCCAAGGTTGCTCCACAACCTTTCTCCTGCAAACAAATCAATCTCACAACAATCCAGTTACAAACTTCATCTCTATAGCTCCAAGAATCTTCAACACATTTACACACCACCAAAAATACGCAACAACACCTTCTTGTAGCCAACCTCTGGTATGCTATGCCCTAGTCTCTCCCTTCTTCTCTTTCTGGAAATACTTAGATGCAAAATGAATGATTTTTTTTTCAAACTCTGGAATTTCATTTGCACCGAATTTCATCAATTTGGGATGAATTTCATTAAGTTTCAACCAATCCTCCCAAGTGCAATGCCATATCCAACAAATTTGACCAATTTTCCATTAAAAATCAATAAAATATTCATTAAAAACAAATAACATTACCTCCACCACTCCAAGGATGATTCCAATGCTTTTATTGAGATTCTGCTTTTTACCAATGAAAGCAAATCTTTATTTTTCACTCCTGGGCGCCCACCTCTGGGTTCCTATTTTTTAGGACACCTAGAATGAAGTTTTAAATTAATAATTTAAAACAAATAACTCTCAAGAAAGCCACACCCTTTTTTTTCTTTTCTTGCTTTTTTTGTATTTTTCAATTATTCACCACTATCTCCAAATTCAAATTGGGTCAACTTTTGAAAGAAAATTTGAAATTGCATTTACAAAACATGTCATTGCATTTCCACACACACAAAATTTGAATTTCATAAATAATATGAATTTCCACACCAAAAATGAAACAAAAACCAACTCAAACTTCTTTTTGGTGATGCAACATTGCACAAGGCCATGGATGCTCCTACATCAGACACCCATGGTAACTGGAAGTGATTCTATCACTTCTCCAATGGATATATGAGATGAGTAATCTTAGCCTTAGAAAACCATATTACATCCTCCATTGGTCTCCCAAACCATTTCACAAGATATTCCCAGTACTGCTTCTTCCTAGTGCTCCTTTTCAGTCTTCTATCAAGAATTGACTATATCTTTTCTTGATCAGATTTTGATAAGACTTCTTGTTGCTGCCCCCTTGCTGTACATTCACCATTTTCACTCTCATAGAACATGGTTAGATCAGAAACATTAAAAATTGGAGAAATATCAAGCTCACTAGGCAATTGAACTTCATAGGCATTACCCGAGTCATGTCTTTTCAACACCTTGTGTATAACTGAAAATATGTTATACTTCTGTGAATCCTTGCATGCAAGGATACTCAATAATGAGTCCTTGCAAATCAATTCACAACTCTCTATCCGAGAAGAACAGGGATTGATATTGTGGCCCTCAGATTGACCCAGTTACCCCTGCAAATACAGTCTCAGAATGAGAGCTTCAAAGAGGAGAAGCAAGAATGCCAATCTCCATGAATCTTGTTCTTGCAATGCAACAATGAAAACTAATCTAAATGACTGTAAAATGCAATAAACAAAACTAATTTATTGAAATGAAAATTGATCTACATGCAATGCCATAAATGAATTACTTTGCAAATTAATCTACTATGAAGATTAAGCTAAAATGTAATATTAAACTATATGCTCTAAAACTAAGATGCTTATAAAATCAAACTAATGTGTAATCTCAAATGATAAAATTCAAATTTGTAGCATAAGTCCGATGTAAAAATTTGTGATTATTGAAATGAGAATGAGAGGGCTCATTTTATAGGCAAAAGTAGAATTGAAGGAAAATTCAGAAGCAATGTGGGATAAATAGAAAAATAGAAACAAATCTTGATTGGAATTCTTTTTTTAGTTTATTTCCCTTTTAACTGATTTGTTTCCCTTTTTTTTTCATCACAGGATATTCTTTGAGAGGATATTTCATTTATTTTATTTAATTTAAGATGATAATCTCTTTTAATAAAATAAAATAAGATTATGTAATTTAGAAATGAATATTAATAAAATAAAATAAAATTATTTAATTAAAAATAGATTTAATTAAATA